>JAAAKG020151141.1:0-31398 GCA_010014905.2 Druon quercuslanigerum
GAACGGGGAAAAAGAGAGAAGGGAGGAAAAGCTGAAGGGGGACCTTGGCCATGGGACAGTCAGTTGGTTTCTAGCGACTAGACGAGGTAATAGACATAAATTTTTATATTTTTTGAACGATCTTAAATGTAGATATTAAAATGTTTTGGTTTGTGTTAGAATATTGTAATCCAAATTTTGTATTAGAAAAGTGTGATTAAATTTAAATTCTTATTAAATTTATTCTAGTAGTGTAAAATATATTCTATCCCGATCCTTTCTTGAACAACAACTTCTCTCCATTTCCAAATTCTTGAGAAATAAAAACAAACTGTAAATTTAAACAAATTAATAAAATGTTAAAAATGCACGCAATTTAAAATTAAAATTAGGAAGCTTGAATGATTTCATTTTAAATTCTTAAAAATATGACAAATTGATAAAAGAGGTTATGAGAATGTGAACTTAAACTAACAACAGAACAGATAGAACAACCAGTGCTGTGACAATAATAAAAAGTAAAGGATACAAGAATGAACATAGAATTTTCTACTAAATACTTAATAATAACGAACAACATTGGTTATATATGTGAATCTGAGTCAAAACATTAAAAATTAATTTAAAGAATCTAAAATGATATTATATAATGGACTATAGTTAGTCAAGTTAGTTATTATATTCAAACTATTGTCACTTTCCCTCTTAATAAAAAACATTTCAGCCAAAAGTCATTTAAATTGATTAGGTTCATGGTGTAAAACTTAAACTTGACTACAATCAAATTCATGTCCAGTTTGACCTGATGTTTCGCGATCACTTTATGGTTCTTTGGATTTTTTCTTAAGTTATCATGGTGTTCGTTAGTCCTAGTAGACAATAATCTACAAGTTTGGGCAATATAACATTTATCACAGTCCAAACAATTAATTTTATATACTACGTTAGTCATCTGAAAATTATTAAAGAGTTCTTCACCTAATTTAATAAATTTATTAAATTTAGAGTCAACTTCAAACGAAGAACTTCCACGGAAAGGTATAGACACAAAGTATTTAAAATCCATATTATGAACTGAAGAGGAATTTATTTGTAATGTGTTGGATTCTTTAAGTATTTTTAATTTATCTTTAATCTGGATTTGAACGAATCTTTCAGGATAATTACTAAAAAACAAAATATTTTATATAAAATTAATGTTAGACTAATAAAAAGACTCTTGGGATAATTTGAACATTGTGTCAAAAAGATTTTTTATAGTGGCTATTTTGCGTTACATTGGATGGTGAGAAAGAAAATTAATGTATCTACCTGAATAAGTGTCTTTTTTATACCAGTCAGTAATGATAGTTCCATCAATAGTTTTTATAACATTCACATTCAAAAACGATAAAGAAATATTAATTTCTATTTCATGAGTGAATTAAAGTTTAGGATGATACAAATTAAACTGTGATCAAACATAATCTAATTTTTCTGTGGGTAAAATAATAAACCAATTGCGAAATCATTGTACATATTTTGTAAAATGTTAGTATAAATATCAGAAGGTAAAATATTTCTTAACTTAATCTTTTCATTGTTCAAAGTTTTTTAAAGAAATTCTATAAGAATGTTTAAATCCCTGATTTCATCATTTAATAATTTTTTAAATTTGCTTTCTTTTTTTAAAGAAATTTTAATTTTTGTCATCTTCTGGCTTATCAAAAATATTTTTGATATAATCATCGAATTTCGGTTAACCTAGACAAGGTCTTTATATATTTAAATTTCGCACGCAATTTCGTTCCAGATGTTTTGTCTATAGCTGGCGAATTTCCATTTATATAATTTCATAGTCTACCTGTGGTGACGTATCATTAATTTAAATCGCAATTATCGAGGGATCGAAATTCTAGAAGAGTAAAGTTTTTCTGAAGGAGTTATGCTGCTGTAGTGTTAGTTTTAATGTACATACAGAAAATATCCCATGGGTTTTTGATGATTGGTCTCATTTGATTTCTTACCTCGAATGAAGAAACATGTTCTTCTGTGGACAGTTCCTCCTGCAGAAGGACAACAGTAATTTTCATTTATGTACGTTCAGTCTAAATTTCAATAAATTATCATAATTAAAACTAGCAATCATCAAATTTGCATCGTTCAATAATCCATTTATTTATTATTATTTCATTGTTTGTGCCTTTAGTTTTAATAAGTTCATTTGAAATATCTTTTGTGGTCAATTAAACCTTTTTACTAAACTGATTACGCGAAATGCTTATTCTGTTAAATATTGAAACTTCTCGTTTTTAATGAAATTCATTATTAATAATTCCAATCGAGTTTATCGAATTTACTTTAAAGTTTTTTGCATTTGATGCAGATTTTGTTATAAATTCTATGGAATACAACACTTTTTATTTAATATTCATAATTAAATTTCAGGAATTTACATTCAATCTTTCAGATTTATGTAGAATTAACTAGAAAATTTATGGAATAAAATCTTCCGAATTGACCTGAAATTAATTAATTTTTAGTGACTAAAATGAAATATAGGGGGCACTACGTAAGCGGAGAGCGAGCGCTGGGCCCTAGCAAGGGCAGTCTTTATCCGACCTCTCTCCGACATGTATCTAATTTGAAAATAAACACCTTTTACTTGTACGCTCGAATATTCATTGCTATCCAACATCCCCTTCAATTATTCAGAAGTGAGATTCGAGTTCGGAGGTCGATCAGTAATGATTTGCACGGTCACAAAGAATCGCGGTCACTAAGAATCGCGTGGCTTCAACGAAAGTTCTGTGTGAACAAAGGACGCTAAAGTGAAGCTTAGGACTCTTGTAAGAATATGTGTGGGACGCGGTTGGAGATTCGTGAAAATCAAAATGAGACTGCGTGCCTCTGGATTACGGTACTGTGTGTGCTGAAAAACGCTTCGTGCTAAATCTGCTGTGTGCTAAACGCTAAGTGCTGTGAGCTCAAACACTGCGTGCCAAATCTGCTGTGTGATAAACGCCATGTGATAAGTGCTGTGAAACAAAACGCTGTGTGCTAAACGCTACGTGCTAAGTGCTGTGTAGTGAAACACTGTGTGCCAAATTAGCCGTGTGCTGACTTGCGAATTTCGCTGTGTGCGAATCAAGGTGGCGTCGAGTGCAAATGAGACTGTGTATCTGATGCCTGACGCGTCACAGAGTCTCAATATCGTGCCGCTGAAAGACTGAGTGTCGACCTAAAGACTCTAGAAAACCATATCGGGCGAGACTGCGTTCCCTAAAACTTGGTTCGCGAAAATCATTTTGTGTCGACTCCGCGGTGAAGGTAAATTCAATCATTTTAGTGAGCGGTTTTTTGCACCGATCAGCCATCTCGTGGAACAACTGACTCAAAAAACTCAAAATGATGACTCCGAGTGAATATACCTTAGCGGAACTTAATGAACTTTTAAAGAAGTATGGCCTGCCAAATTCCGGGAATAAAGTGGATTTAATATCTCGGTTAAATAAAAACTTTCCCAATGGATCTTGGATGCAAGAGGCGGCAACCGAACCACCAACTAATACACTCCGGGATAACGCGGTTGACAAACGAACAGTGGGATATATGTCCGAAATCGAAATGATGAGACGTGAAATGGACCTCATCCGTAGAGAACGGGATCTGCTCCAGAGAGAGTTAGCTTTGACACGGCGTGAAAATCCTCGCGAATCGCCGTCGAATGCAAGCTCTTACATCAATCGTCCAAACATAAATATAAAAGGCATCAGTGACTTGTTAAACGAATTCAACGTTCGTGATCAAAACTTTTTGGAGTGGGAAAAACAAGTGTTGTTACTCAGTGCCACATACGACTTGGATGAAAATCTTGCTAAGATTCTTGTCTGCTCCAAATTAAAAGGTGATGCGTGCGAGTGGTTCCATTCAAAGTCCGATCACATCGAAATAACACGAAAGAGCTTCTGACAGTCATGAAGAATATGTTTGACCACCGTCCGAAAAGACTTAAACGTCGCCGCACTTTTGAAGACAGGAAGTGGCAGAAGAACGAATCTTTCACGCAATATTACCACAGTAAAACGATTCTGGGCAAACCAAACTCCTGTCGAAGATGATGAGATGCTGGATTGCCTGATCGATGGAATCCCGGATGCCAACTTGCGAAATCAGACGCGCATGAGAGGCTTCGAGAATGCATCCCAGCTTTTGGAGTCCTTCTCGAAGATCTCATTGACTGTCGATAGCAACGTGGATGACGGGAGCTCCAGAAAATCTATTCTGTGCTACAGCTGCAGGAAACCAGGGCATACGGCTAGGTTCTGCCGGTTGCCGAAGAAACAAGAATGTTTTTATTGCAAGGACCCTGGGCACGTGGCAAAGGATTGCCCAGTCAAGAAAGCTGGTGTCAACTTCGTCGACGAGATCTCTTTGCCGGATGACAGGTTCTTTCGGAGCATAATGGTAATAATGAATAATGGTAAGCGTTTAAATATAAATTGCGTGCTTGATTCAGGTAGCCCGATAAGCTTTATAAGCATTGCTTGTATGCGGGATGAAGTTATCGAAAGAGCTATGGAGTTAGATTTACGATGTAAAGCTTTTGGTTGTGCCGAACGACACAATGAAGTCATCTCTGGTTTTAGGACGCGACGTTCTAAATAAATTTGGATTAGGACTTGCAAAAGTAGAAAAGCGAAAAAGGTATGATGAATTTGAAAATAGAGTTAAAGAGCTTAATAATATTGACATTAATTTTGTGAAAGAGAAACAAGTACAGCAGAAATGAAAATAAACCTGACAGATGACAAGCCTTTTTACTTTGCGCCAAGGCGTTTGTCATATGATGAAAAGACAAAGCTAGAAAATATCATCAGCGATTTAATTGAGTGAAAAGTGATCCGGCGTAGCAAATCGGATGCATCACCGATTGTACTAACGAGAAGGAAGAGCGGTGTTTTACGAGTATGTATAGACTATAGAGCACGAAATAAAATCACTTTGCGCGACAATTACCCTCTCCCTTTGATCGATGATCAGTTGGACGCTTTAGAGGGGAAGAAGTACTTTACATTGCTTGATTTAAAATATGGTTTGCATCACCTCGATGTAGCACCTGATTCTATCTAATTAACCTCTTTTGTAACATCGCTTGGATAGTATGAATACTTAAAAATGCCTTTCAGTCTTAAAACGGCACCGGCAACATTCCAGCGCTTTGTGAATACTGCATTTGAGGATTTGATTAAATCAGGAAAAATATCTGTATATATAGACGATGTAATGGTGGCAACTAAGACCCTAGAGGAACAAATTGAAGTCTTGACAGAAGTTTTTAGAGTTATCACAGAAAACAAAATGTAACTAAAATTAGACAAATGTTTCTTTTTGTATACCAAAATCGAATTTCTAGGTTATGTGGTTTCCGCGGAGGGAATTCGTCCTTCGAAAAAGGGTCTTGACGGAATAGAAGGGTTTCTGGAACCACAAACAGTACAACAACTTTAAAGATTTTTAGGATGTTGAATGTTTCGCGATAATAGCTAAGCCACTTTACAATCTGTTAATGAAAGATGCAGTTTTCGTTTTCGGTTAGTTACAGGTAAATGCGTTCGAGATTTTAAAGGGAAAGTTGACTGTTAAGCCCATATTGGCAATATATAATCCTCGTGACCCTACCGTACTGCATTGCGATGCCAGCTCTGTTGGTTTCGGCTCTGTTCTTTTACAGCGGAAGGAGGATGGGCGCTTTACCCTATTTTCTTCTTTTTAAAAAGGACCACTGAGTGCGAAAGCAGACCCAAGATTCAAAAATAGTTGATGTACGTAAACTATTAGAGGAGCGTCAGCTCAACTCTTTTGAAATGCGCAATAGCGTCGTTTATAGGAAAAAAGGAGACAATCTGCTCTTCTATGTACCGCCGAATATGGAAAAACATGTACTAATCAGATATCATAACCAAATGGGTCACCTGGGTTGTACAAAAACAAAACAAATTATAGGTAGAACCTATTGGTTTCCAGATCTGTCTGATAAAGTTGAAGACCACGTTAGGAATTATCTAAAATGTATCTCCTTTTCACCTATCAGCGGGAAAACCGAGGGCTATGTACACATAGTTCCTAAGGGAGACGTGCCTTTCGCGACTATTCACGTCGATCATTTTGGTCCCGTCGACATGGTAAACGCTCAAGTGTCGAATAAACATGTATTCCTCATCGTTGACGCGTTTACTAAATTTGTAAAATTGTATGCTACAAAAACCACTTCGAGTCAAGAGGCGATAGAATGCCTGAAACTGTATTTTCAAAACTATATTAGGCCTAATAGTTTAGTCTCAGATAGAGGTACCGCCTTTACCTTACCGAACAAGCTCAAATCTATAATAAAAGATATTGTGATAAGAAGAGAAAGAAAGCGCACGAATATTCCGAGGGCGACTTAGTTTTAATTCGCAATTTTGATTGTACTTCTGGCGTTTCTAAGAAACTAACCCCTGTATTTAAGGGACATTATCATGTCATGCGAAAGCTGCGATTCAATAGGTATGTTATAGCCGATATCGAAGGTTATCAGAACACCCAGAAACGATACAAAGGGATATGGGAAGCAAAAAATATGCGTCTCTGGATCAATCGCGACGATTTCAAACAATGTAATTTATCTTAAATCTGTTCGACTTTCTTTAAAGTTAGAGATCCGAGACGGATTTAGGTCAGAACGGCCGAATTTTAGTGACCAAAATGAAATATAGGGGGCACCACGTGAACGGTGAGCGAGCGCTGGGCCCTAGCAAGGGCAGTCTTTATTCGACGTCTCGCCGACATGTATCTAATTTGCCAATAAACACCTTTTACTTGTACGCTCGAATATTCATTGCCATCCAACATCCCCTTCAAATTTGTCTAATTATATGTCATTATTTAGAATTCATCATCAATTCATTATAATTCTTAAAAATTTACTACAAACTCTTGGAATTCATAAATCTAACTTTTTAATTTACAAATAAAACTTCATAATTCACAATGAATACTTTGACATTGATAATTAATTCCTGAAAATTCATCAAAAATGCTTTTCGTATCTTGGGAATTAATTTCAGAATATTTATATTTTCATTCAATTCAGTGAAGACCTGGGAGTTCATATTACATTTTCGGAATTCATTGACACCCAGGTGAAAAACTTATAGAAACTTTAAACATAGTAGATAAGACAATTATATTTTTCATTTTTTTATCAATTTTTCTACGCAAAAAAAAAAGAAATGTATAAGTGTTTTGCACACTATATATAAATTATATATAACTTTTTTACCAGGGCATGTTTGAAATTACCTTAAAAGTTTTTTAAGTTCCTTTAGAATTTTTGGAATAAACTTTATTTTTTTAAACTTCATGGAAGTCATTAAAAATTTCATGGAATTCGTTAGTATTTCAAACGCCCACTTCCCGGGATCTCCTCTACATTTCCTGTTTTTTCGGTCAATTTTACTATGACGACGCTTGTTTTCTTTCGAAAAAATATCGAACCGATCAAGCATGTTTTTTCATCATTAATAAAATCACTTTCTTCTTGAATAACAAACTTAAGTTGTCATTGTGTTGCTGCGTATTTTGAAACTCAAATGGAATTGACAACTGTAACGTTATCATTCTATCAAAACCGGAGATAAATTTTGTGTTTCTCGATATTCGAAGTTTAGTTCTTAGTGCATTTGGATTATTTTAACATGGTGAGCATTGACTAAAAATTATACTAATTTTTAGTGATAATGGTGTAGCATTCCAAACTTTTCTCAGTGACATTTACCTTCATTGAGAGATTCGGTTTGTATGCATTTACTCTGTCCTGTTCAGTAAATTATAATCAACAATGTCAGTTAATTCCCATGCTGCTATGACACTAAAAATAGCCATAACCATTTTAAAACTAAACTGGACAATTGAATACAACTGAGCGAAATAAGATTAATTCTTGCAATAAAAATGGATTTCCACTGAATTTTTAGTTATTACTTGATGACCAAAATGATAGATTGTGGATTCTAATCGAGGAAGAGATAATTGCGTAATTTAATGATAGTTTGGATTCAATGATGTCGATCTCGCTCATAAGATCTATATAAGCTTAATGCACACGATTCTGTTTTCTTCTTTGCATTTCATCGCACAACAAGGTCCATCTAGTAAAATAAGTTGCAGGGTTGTGACAACATTTCACTTATTTATTGTTTTATAAATACCCACAAACTCCCATTCATTATCCTAATACAAAAATAATGAATCAGGACAAGTTATATAATATTTGAAGGAGAATTTTAATTTAGTCGGTTTCCTTTTGGAATTTTAGTATGATTTTGGAATATGCAGTTGGTCATATTAGGAACCAAACTCGTCTCACAACGTTGAGACTTTTGAAAGAAGTGAATTGGTACCGGTCCCGGTATCAATATTTATAGAGTGCATTGGTCCCGCGCTATTCCCACTTACTCGCCGATGGCGCGCGCAATCGATCGTATGATAGAAGGATTTGGTGAATCGCCCCTTCGTTCCACCTGCTTGTCAGAGGCGTATCAATATAAATATTCACTTGGAGCTTTGCGATTTAATTTAAATTATGTGAATATGACGGACTGTCTCACAACCAAATCTTAGGAATTCAGTTAGAATTATTTAAATTCATCCGATTTTATTAGAATTCTTTAAAATTCACTAGCAATTCTATGGAATGAATTATTTGGATTTCTTTAGACTTTACTATGAATTCTTGGAATTCCCAAATAAAATTTAACATTCACGATGAATTCACTAAAGTTCTTTGGAATTAATTATTACTTATTTTTCCTCCTTCAAATAATCTTTAATATGATCCTATGTACGAGCAGAAATTATGTCTGTGTTACAAAATAATATACTGTTTTATTTTATTTCTTCCTTTATTGGAATATAAGAATTTTATTAGCTCCACATTTAGTTTTAAAAAACTCAGTTAAAATATATTTTGTAGTCAATAAGGATCATTCCATAATCAGATTATGTGAATTTTTAATCCTCTTATTAATTTCAAATTCTCAACACTTATAAACGTCATTATCATAGTCATGTTTTTCCTATTATTTATTGTGTCCATTGCCTTTTATTCCTTCATTTTTAATAAAACTGTGAAGAAGGAGAATGCTCTCTGGACGGCCTGCAAAATGATTGATTTATTTTATTTAACAAATAATTATTATCTTACATTTTTAAATTTATTAACTCTATTTAAACATTAAAATCTATGTTTAATAGTAAGGTAAATAGAGAATTTCATCATTTTCTTACCCAGCTGAATGTTTGCAATGAGAGTACAAAAACACTGCCTGCTTGAAAACAACATGGCCGAGAACTTCTAACCATTATCAATATAAAAAGTTTTTGCGTTTTAAATGGCATTCGGTACCACTGCGAATTATAACTGAAATCAAGAAATTTTTGTTAATCAGATAATAGGCTAGGAAATTTTTCATAAATCATGCAGAATTTTTCTAAGAAGTTAAAGGAAAAAATTTGAAAAGCATAATTTCTTACAGCGAGTTGACAATATTTTCACTGGCGTCTATTATTTTTTGACCCGGCAGGCAGATGTAGAAAATAAAAACAATTTGCATTACTACGTACGGAAAGAATTGCAGAAATTCGTGTAGTACGCCTAATTTTAAAATAGTCTGCAAAAAAGGAAGTGGTGTAATTATTCAAAGAAGCAGCACTTTGTCATCCGCAGGAAGAATAGAAGAATTTTATTTGTTTATTCAATATTTTGAAAATTCACAAAATTTTCCCTATGAACCAAAATATTGCGGTGATAATAAAAAAATTATTTTTATTTTTTTTTACCACAATATAAATTTTGTACCTTATTAAGCTTTTCAAAATCGTGAATTTTATAATTCTTTGTAAATTATTTTAAATGAGAAAAAGCTCCCATATTTACCATATTTTTGACTTCAAATCCTTATTTTCTCATAAAAACTGTATCTGAACAAAATTCAACATAGATGTTTAGCTAATGGGGAAATTTAATAAATTTTCTTAATATTGATATTTTTTACAACTCTAATGCTTCGAATAATTTCAGCTTTTTCATTTCGCTTTTCAACAGATTGCTCTAAAAAATATATTATTTGTTTTTGCTTAAAGAAGCTTGCTTATTTACAATACATTTAATGTAAGTTTTCTTCTTAATGATTTTTAGTATAAACTAAATGTAATTACCACGTATCCAGTTATGCTTAATAAAATCATACTGAGTCCAACTTGAACAAATAAAGATGCTGAGAAAGTCGCGTCAAGATTTTTTGCATATCTTTTAAAATAAATAAAATTAAGAATATTTCATCTGTTGCTACTACCAGACACGACCTCCACGGTCAAAGAAAAAAAGTTTCTATTAGAAACACAATTTTTAGTCTACACTATTCATTTAATTTTGATTTTTAAAAATGAAAGCATTTTAAGTTTCACAAAGATAAGCTTATTTAAATCTGTCATAACAAATTTCTTTAATATCTTAATCATCTAGAGATAATTTTCAGAGTGTTAGATTAATTTTGATAAAAGATTTGAGATACATCAATGTCTTTCTGTTTACTATTCGATATGAATTATTGTTAATTCACCAGAATTATTAGTGATTTAAAAATTCATATTTGCCAAATAATCACTTATTGTTGTTAATTGAAAAAGCATAATAGAAAAGATTATTTAGATAAACACTCTTAGGATTCCGAAAAAATGAGCCTAATTGTGAAAAAGTAGCTTAACCCAGAATTTGATTACAAAAATTGTTTAAACAAGTGCTAAGTAGCATATATGAATATTAAATTTAAATTTACTATGGATATTGGATCTTCTTTGATAAATATGAAAAACTTTTAAAGTACTTCTGAAAGGGTGAAAAAAAAATGTCTTGCTAAATAAAGAAAATAAGCAAATGTTTCACGAAAAATCCAAAGATGCGAAACTTTTCGAAATACCAAAAACTTAGATTTAAAGAAATTCAAAATCGAATGAATAGTATTGATTCGTTTACAGAAACTTTTTTTGACACACTGTGACCGTCGGAAATTATCGACACAAATATTTTTGTATGCTCTTACTAAAGCGTCTTAAATTGTTTAATATTTATTAATTATTAATATAATAATAAATAAAAACAATGAATATTTAATAATTGAAAAATATAATGCAAAAAACGACAAATTTAAATGATTTGGAAAAATTTTAATAGTTAGAAATAAATAAAATTTTTTGAAAATCTTGGGATCTTTTGAAAGCAAAGTCTCCATAGTAGTTTTTTTAAATTAATAAAATATATTTTTTCTAATAGACCGAATTCATTTAATTTCGGACCATGCTGAAGTCCCAGAATCGATTCGGGTCAAAATACATATGTTGTTTTGTAAGGGATTCAAATGACCCGTATTTTCATGACTTTCTGAGCTCGTAGTAATATGGTTTATTTATTTAAAAAGAGTGTTTCTTAAGCCCGCGTCTTTACCGCTGACGCAGCAGACTCCACGCGACGGAAGTCAGGACTGTATGCATGAAAATTGACTGGCCTGTAACGACGGTTTAAATGTCAGGGTCTTTTACATTTTCAGATACATCACGGCCACGAGGTGTCACTAAGATTTGTTTCTGCGACCTGCCTTATCGAAAGTAGAGACCCGGTCCGTACGGATCCAACGAGTCTTCCTGTACTTGAATCTAATTAGAGAATTCGCCTGGCGCGATCGAGGGTCAACCGATTTGATTTCTTACTTTTTGTAAAAAATTGTTTTCCTATGTACTGAAATTCTGAGCCATTTATCGTATTTCTGGGATAAAACCGCGGGTCCCAAAAAGGGTATAGAAACGCGCGATACTTAGTTCCACCCGACGCTCCAAAATATGATCGAAACCACCTGGTTAAACATAACATTGATGTTTTGGGACATTCCCCAATCAAGCAGATACATTTTCAGGTTTTTTCTGTTGTATTGGAGGCAATGTATGACGAGGTGGGTAAAATATTAGCAAAAGATTTTATCGAACCATCCAACTCAGAATAGGCTATTTCGGTCGTGATGTACATTGATTATAGAAAGGCCAATGAAGTCTCTAAAGCGACGTGTATCCACTTCCGTTTTGAAAGATATTTCGGATAAGTTACGGTCAACGATTGATTTACTTTTATCTTATCATCAAGTCCCTTTAGAGGGTAATAGTCCAGCGGAAATGGCATTCTTGGTGCCAGGGCCAACGAATAATTGACAAGTTAATTGGCCCATAAATGCGCCCTCATTGTTTCGCATATTTTGACGATATTATCGTCGTATCCGAAACTTTTAAGGAGTATTCAGAATGCATAAGAAAGGTGTTAGAGAACATCTATCGTGCCAGGCTAACCATTATTTCTGAGAAGAGCTTGTTTTGCCGATCAGAGATACGGTATTTAGGATGTCGAGTTAACGAAAAGGATTTACAAATCGATGCGGAGCGGGTGTCACGCGTTCTGAATTATCTTACAGATTCTTTAGCTTAAAATATTCTTAGGTATGGCTAGCTGGTATCGGCGCTTTATAAAATATTTTGTTTCATATTTAGAACCTCTCACTTGCCGATCCCGAAAAAATAACCCTTTGAAGTGGGCAAAGAAACAATAAACGGCGTTTCAGGCTATTAAAACGGCACTCGTGGCGGCTCCAATCTTACCATGTCCGAATTTTCAGCCAAACGTCGATATTCTGCTACGAGGTAAAATTTTCGACAGTTTACGATGGCTGTGAAATCGTGCATTGGTCTAGGATACCGGCTCGATATAGTCCACTGTAAGAACTGCTCTACATCATGTACCTGGCGCACTCTCACGGATTTATAAGGTCGAAGAAGTCGTCGAGGTCTGTAAAGTGGAAGTAATAGACATTCCTTCATGCTTATAATCGTCAACACGAGTTGCCAAACAGACTGACTTATGACCCGTCATTATTTAATAACTAATAATTGCACTGCATGCTACTTTTAAAATGAATTTTAACCTCTAACGACCATAACAGTTGCCGCCTGGCACGCATTTTTTTTATTCTGGAGAGCAGAAAGGATAAGGGATAAAATTCGTATGTACAAGTGTACAACTCATATTGCGCAAACTTGGCGAGTAACTTGTCAGCAACTCTGACCTCCCGCCACCGTGACTCAGTGCCGTCAATCCTTCTAGGCTCGAGCACAATCGTATACTTATCACTTGTCTTAATCCATTTAATTCTCGTTTTGAATTTGTGCGCGTTTTGAGACGCAAGCGACCAATGACCGCACTGCCCTAACGCATGCGCAGAAAAGGCTAAAGCGCTAACATTCAGACATTGACATTGGCACACGAAAAAAAAGGTCTTGCCCATTTCGTTCCTAACCTCAAGGTCCGGTACACAGAACTTGTTAGTCATTCTTCGAGCATGGATATCAGTCTGCAGCACAAAATCCTGCTGCCGAGACAGATACTGTGACGATGACAACCTCCCTGAAAAGGGATGTGTAGAATGATTCATTCTCAGATTTGTTGAGGTAACGAAGCCAGCGAAGGCGCGCTGCCTGGCAGGTGAGCTTGTCCCCGCGTCGATGGACTTGTTTTACGCTTCAGGGAGTAATTTGCGCTCAAATATTCATCTTCGCCAGTTGATGTTAAACAGGTGTGACCCATCAGTTGTGACATCTGAATTCTCTTTCTCTCCAGTGTTGCTTTGGGGTTATATGAAATATATGCTAATGTGAAAAAATCTTTTTGTTTTGTTATTTGAATGACCTCTCAGATCTATATTTTATAGTTGAGAATTACAGGAATTCACGCCACGCTTCGAGAATGCTGAGTTGTGACAGTGTATTTTTAGTTTAAAGTTATTTCCGGTTTATTACTTTCAGAGCGGCTATTCGAAATTTGCTTTGTACTATCAAAATTTTTTTAAATCTAACGTCTTATAGTCTGCAAGTATGATAACCAGTTCTCCTTAAGGGGCAAGGGAGATACACAGGAAGGAAATAGGGAAAAAAGAAAGTCGACCAAGGTCCAGCGTGCTCATGTTACTGAACACAGGAATTACAATCCTTTATGAAAATATTGGTAGCTGAGTTTGGGTCAGGATCCACGCTAGTCGGCACCTTTGGGGTCCCATACAATAAATGTGTGATGTGTGGGTTTGAAGCCAGGTCCCTGCTAGACGGCAATACCAGGGTCCTCGAAAACAAGTATATGGGGTGTGCGTCTAAGCCCAGGTCCCCACTATTCGGCAACCCCAGGTTTCCCCTACAATAAGTGTGTGGTCCCTGTTAATCGGCAACCATATGGTTTCCCCATGTGTTGAATATAGTTATAATTGAAACAAGAAAAATATACCTAAGCCTACCTTAATTCACATGCTTGACGACCTAAGCTATAAATATTGGAAATGAAAAGGAACCGGGTGAAAAACAGTAAATCTTCATTTATTTTGTAAGAAAATCAGTTCGAACGATGAAAATGCGTTTCAGGGATATAAGGGTTTTTTTTTGGTATGTCGTATCCGCAACCTGAATGATCGAGTAGACACTCGAGCCCCGTTGTCTCGTCTTGGCGATCGTTGGTCGTACTGATGCTCCTGCTGGGCACAAGTTGGAGTACTCTGCTCTTAGCTTTGACTTTGCACGTCAGCAGCGCACAGTGGTCCAGCAATAGATTTTCGCGGGCAATTTAAGCTAGATGCCCTAATTTTTGGTCGATAATAATTTTTTGAAAATACTACGGATGAAATTCCGCATTAACTCCTCGAGGCCGAATTTAGAATTTCGGTTTTTATTTAGTGTTATGCTATTAAACAGTTCGAAAAAAATCGATTTTGCAATGTTTTATTTTGTATCTTTGTGTAACCTAGTAAAGTACTACAGAAATCAACAGAAACTGATGCTCACTATTATAAAAAATTTTTCATTAACAAATTATATAAATAATTGCATATGTTCTTGCTTTTACAGTAAAAACTTATTTTTTCACGAAGCCTAGCTACTATGAATGAAAACTGGCTACTGTGATATTATATAGCTGAAAAGTTTTATTTTAAGTCAGCAATTGAAATTCTTATCAATAAATAATAAAGGAATTGCATTTCGCGAGACCTTGTAGCTGGTTGCAGAGCATACGGGTTTCACCGGGCTATAGTCTGGAATAGGGGAACCAGAGGGGCTGCATTGCGAGGTGTAGCTCCTCTTGGGATGTGATGGACTGGCGTATTTGCGTATTGACAAAACCCCCTGGAATGAATTTATCAGATCGGGGGCCATCGTCGATGAGGCCGCGGATCTCTGGTCAAGAGAGTGGTTCAGGAAGACGGAATGCTTGCAAAGATACCGCAGGGCGACCGTTCTAATTCCCGAGAAACCCTTGAATCCGACGACCATTCTGAAACGCCTGAGTTCTCGAGTACCGGCCATATTTGGGAACTGGTATGGTTACCTTCAGGTTAACCCGGAATGGCCCGGTTTTGTCTTTTAATGCCTGAGACGGAAATCTTTATGATGCAGAATAATTTGCACCATAGCAAAGGCGCCTCAGCGATTCTAGCCAGACGCATGTCAGTGATGCATGCAAGGCTCGCCCTAATCCAAGAACACTGGTTATACAGGAAAAGGATAATCGTCTAGTCAGGGTGTGGCTCCATTTTTAAGGGGCCGCTCGAAAAGACGCCAAGAGCATGCATACCTGTCAAGAGTATGGATGCGATTCTGGTGCCTAAGCTCTGCTGCAGGGATCTCACTTTTATTAAGGTGAGGCTTAGAAGTGGAAGCGGAGAAAGAATAGAGGTGGTAATTGTCTCTGCTTCTTTCCCTGGCGATGCAGATGGATCCCCACCTCCTAGAGAGGTGGAGATTCTAATTCAGCACTGCCAAGAGAACAGGATTCCTCTGCTGTTGGGTTGCGATGCGAACTTTCACAATACGGTGTGGGGGAGCACAAATATTAATGACAGAGGAAGAGATTCAATCGAATATAGAGCGGGCACTGACATGAAGATTCTGAATGAGGTTGATACTTCCACACTCCAGGTTAAAACCAGGAGTGAGGTTCTTGATCTGACTCTATGCTGAGAGCGGCTGAGGAGCAGGGTAGTGGACTCGAGAGTCTCTAAAGAGGAGTCTCTTTCGGAGCACAAATATATTTTGTCTCAGCTAAAACTAGAAAAACCAGAGGTTTTAAAAATCAGAAACCCTAGAAATACACTTTGGGCCTCATATAAAGAGGAACTTAGATGAATGCTACTGAAATTTCTCACAAATTATGGCAGCATTGATGAGTTAGAACACGATGCGGACTTCAAGCACAATTTAGTCTAGGAATGGAGCAGAATGGCGGATACGCACCTGGAGAAACTCCACAAAAAGACAAGAGCAACGTGCAATAGGGCAAATAGAACCAAATTGCCTTAAGACTGGGACATCTATAAGATGGCTCAGTGTCAATATAATAAAAATATAAGAAGCTATAAGCAGGAAGACTGGAGGGGTTTCTTGTGAGGAATCCAAAGACATTCCGGAAACAGTGGCGCTCTACAAGATCCTAACGAAAAACTGGAAACTCGCCTTGGGCTAATAAGGCTCAAAAATGGCGAGTTTGCCAAAGACGAAAAAGCAACGCTGAATCACCTGATGAAATTCCTCTTTCCGGGTTTTCAGCAAATACCAACTGACTTACAGGAGGAAGACTGGGGCCAAGATTTGAGGAGGGCTGATTGAAATTTCGCCTTAAAGATTTTAGACAGCAAAACGGTGGAATAGGCTTAGGAGTGCTTTTGCCCTTTAAAATACCAGGGGCGGATAACATCTACTTAGCGCTTTTACAAAAAGGCCTGGAATTTGTCATTCCTCCACTGACGAAGTTATTTAGGGCAAGCATAGCTCTATAGCATGTGCCACTGGCATAGAAGGAAACTGTATGGGATCGTTCACATATTATGTAAGGCTGTTTTCTTTTGTTTAAATAGAGATGAGAATAAATTTGCCGTTAAATAAAAAATGACACAACGATATAAACAAAATAAAACATCCTTACGTAATATATGAACGATCCCTATAACTCCATGACAGAGTGCAGGAAGTGTATCAAGAGGTTTGTTGTCAACTACTGATAGCGAATAGTTTAGGGTGTGGAACAATAGGTTGTATAACTTGAGCGCGTGCCATATACCATAACTAACTATCTAATCACTACAGGAAAATATCATTTTTTCACAAAGACTTGCTGCCAATGATATAAAACAATACATTCGAAAATATAAATTTTTTTAAATTTCTTATTAACACAACATGTGACAGAAAATCAAAATTCAACTACGGCCTTGAGGTATTGATACTGAATTTAATGCACAGTATTTATTTTAACTTCAAAATCAACCAGGAATTACGACCTCTAAAGTAATTTGTCAGCAAAACTCAATTGCTTGACGATCGTTCAATAGCCTCTGGTCCTCCAATCGTCGACCGTTGAACCTTTTAAATGGTCTCGAAGTTCAAATGGTGGCTCGTTAAAAGGTTTTCGAAACTGCTGCTGTGCTGCCGCGCGGCATTCGTAGTACAGTCTCAACGACACTTTTCGTTTTCGGGACTGTCGGAGAAGCAAACAGGAAGTATCAGAAAACCCTCGCTTCTGCGATACGTTAGAGTCAAGACGCGTTCAGCGTTGCACGCGTAGCCGGCCGCAAAAGTGTGTGCGTGCGATGAGGCAAGGAGTGAGCGCCAGAGAACGAAGGGGAAATTGGGAAACGAGAAGTGTCGTAGACTCTACAGCATTATGGTTCCACTAGAGTGGGGGTAGGTGTTGGTTGGCTGCCGCTTGACATAAGCGAAGCAATCTGAGTTATGATTGGATTTTTAGTTAATCACACAAAACGTCACGGAAAGAAAATTTCAAAATTGTCAGCTATTCCTATTATACTTGAAGAAATATTATCTTGTGCCAGACAAACGTTTCTTCTGAATACTGCACATTTGCCTTTAAAATGAACCCAATCTTTTTAATCAATTGAAATTCTGCCTACAACATTAGGTTAGTTTGTAATTGCAAAAATTAAAGCACTTTAGCAACAGTTAAAAAAAACAGGCGTGTAGATTATTTTTCGAAGGTAATGTATGATTACTTATTATTTTAATTATTACTGCAAGAATATCAATAGTTTACACTCTACAGTATATTTTACCATTTTTTCCACCTCATTATGGAATACTAACTCGATATTTAGTCGATGTAGCGATATACATCCCAAAACTTGTTCTGTGAGACATTCATCGTCTAGAAGAGAAGGACGTTCTGATATTTCTGCACGACTATGTTTGTCTTTCAAGATATTCTCAAGTCGATATCTGCAAATTTATGAATTATTATAAGTAGAAAATCATGCTTGAGGACGAGACCGTATGCAAATTCTGGCCCTTGCGGACCGTCGTGGGGCGAGATGCATTCCACTACCACCAACGCACTTTCATCCCTTAAGTCTATTCCCTACTCGGAAAAACCTATATCCATGAAGTAATTAAAAATAGGATGGCGAAATGGAAGAGAAAAATGTCATGTAGATTTCATTGATCACTTTGTAGTGGGTAAATAACACTAAAACATGGATTGAAAATAATTTGGGCCTAGCTTTCGATTGGCCTTCAAGCTATAGCCAGGGCATCCAAACGTGGACAGTCAGGGCTCCGTGAACCATTCCCTAACATTACGCAATCTATGAGTGGCAGTGCTTCTCGAAATTAGTAAATCCGAGCTAAGTATAACGAGGTGCGAGCGTATTGTTTATTTGACTTGAAATAATGTTCAAACCGAGGTTATTATTAAGTTATGGCATGTATTAGTTTTCGAATATAGGTTTTCCCTAGTAAGGAAAATATACTATGCACTGAGAGACTTTTTGTTAAAATAAATGATAAAAATGAATGAAAATTCAGTATAATATCGTTTCAAAATAGGGAAAACAGGGTTAGCATATTAAAAATTTATATAGTGGGTTTCGGTTGTCCAAACTAATATTTTTGTTTGAACAAATGGAGAGGATGTTGCATCAACTCTCATAAAACTTGAGCTAATTTGAAATTCACTGTATCAAAGTTGACAAGCGAAGTTAGTAATACACTTAGATATATAGATATAGATAGTAATATATTTTATTTGAAAGAGCGAAAACATCTTTTCAATTTGCCATATAAAGCATATGAGAATCTCAAACGATTATACGAAAAATAACACACTCCACCAAAAGATTCAGCCTTCAGAAGGAGGAACTAAATACACAAATTAAATATAATTAAATACGGACACGCGGGTACAATTATTATTTTTATTATTATATACCTAATTTATTCACTAAATACATAATCCCTATGAAAAATCGGAACGGCTGTGGTGAAATTCGAACCTAACTTATCTAAACCACTAACGCATTCCCTAACAACTAAATCCCTCAGCTAACTTACATTATGGAATATTTGGCAAAATTTTCGGCTAACTGTCGTCGCTTGAAAACTCAGGGCAGTGTGACAAATTTATGGGCCCTTTTTCACGAGTGCTTTGTTGCATCAGACTTGTTAATAAATAGATTTAACGTTTTATCACGCCCAATGATTACATTGATTTTTTATAAAACATATTTACTTTAAAAGAACTGATAATATTCTCTTATGAATAAATCTTAATATATTAGTGCATAAATTTCGTGAAAAAGGATTCCTAATATTTAAAATCCCACAGTATGAATATAATATGAATTGGAAATAGAAAGAGTTGACTTTTACTAAAAATGTTGTGAAACATAACCTTTCGGCTCGATTGGAAACTGGCATAAATAATCGTTTTCGAGATTATGATATCCAATATTTTTCTTATTCAAATTATTTTTCGAAAATTCAGTAAAAATATATAATTTTTTCATAGTGTTAATTCTTGAAATGGAGATTTATAATATTTCATAGTTAGAATACTACTATTTCGTCTTTGTCTTTTAAATACTCGTATCATAATATTAAACTTCGGTATTTTAATACGAATCAATGTGATAAAACCTCGGTTTTCCCTACTTCGAAACGATATGATACTAAATTCTAACTTAGTTTTTTTTTCATTTATTCTAACAGACTGCTTTCCGTCATCACCGGGGATGCACGTAGGTCAGAATGTACGCACGATTTCTTCCTGACACATGTATGAAGACGAGTCATGGATTACCCACACACAAAAAATAATAAATTGCAAGTAGTATTTTTTTTACTCAATCTAATTTCTTACCGAAGAATTGCGAACATTCCGCAAATATGTTCCGTGAAGACTACATACATTGTATCAGTAGTTATTAATGTTGTTACATTTAAGAAAATAGATAACTGTTCATGAAACGTAATATGATAGTAATATTTATCTCCATCAACAAAATAGTTTGATTTATAGGTGATTTTTCTTGATCTTGTCTCATTTAAAGGCATCATAATATTGAGAATTTGAGGTGTGTAACCAGTAAGAAAATATAAACCCAGTGTGAAGTACATATAAGCTATAAAATAATAAAGTTTTATGTTTCCAATATATAATTATGCATAAGGGTTCCACATTAAATACTTTCTTTAGATTTTGTAAAGACATAATTCGAAAATTGCTTTATTGTAGTGAGAAAATTATCCCGTAGTATTACCAAATTATAATTTGAGGGGAAACATAATTTTTAATACAAAATAAAAGTTTAGTGTAAATCATTAATTTTTTAGGGGAATTGTTTTTAGAGTTGTATAAATATAACTTTCTGGGGATTCTTGGTAAACAACAAAAATATTTTTTGTCCGTCCCCCCTTGAAAACGAGCCATTCCATGCATGTGAAGCAGGCGTAATGTGGCTGCGTCCAACCCAGTGACGTTCGCACAAGCGCACTCCGCCGTCGGGCCAACATAAAACTTTACGCCCGCTACACATACACAAAAAAACCAAAAATCCTTTATATGTTTCACATGCTTGTTTTCAAGGAGGTTAGAAAAAAAGAAGGTTAGTTAAGTTGAACAAGTATCTACAATGTTGTGAAGAAAGTTTTTTTTTTAATTGGTTAAAATTTTAAAAATAATTTAAGTCAGATTTAAAGATATTAGGATACTTTTTTCATAATTTTAGAAATCTTTTAAAATATTCAAAAATATATTCAAAAATCTCTTCAAAATAATTGTTTCAAATAAGAAATTATTTTTAATTCTCCGAGCAATCGTGAGACAATTTTGTTCTTTTCTTGTTACAAACATAAGACTTGCTTTACCTACGTATATAAATGTTAACTTTCTTCCTTTAGCAGCAAATTTGCTTAAGATATTAACTTCTGATCCAGACACTAATGTCCAATTTGATTTTATTTCGTCCAGGAGGTATTTCATCTGCTAAGAGAAATTTCATTCATATCATTAAAAAATAATAATATTAAAAAATTAGATAAAGATTAAAAAACGGTACCCTTTTTGAATGAATAATAAAAGTTAATGATTTTGATAAACACGTTGCCGCCATAACGGTAGCTGTCAAAATGTTAATTGTGTCATCGACATTATTTGAAGTTACGATACCACAAACCTGCCAAAAACATAATTTTTAAATTATTATTATTATTATTACTATAATTAAATTATTATTTTTTAATTTAAATATAAAAAAATTTAATAATAGGGTTTTAAAAAAATGTTGAAACAATAATTCATATTTTTGAATTGAAAAAACTTAAATTATAGAAAATATAGTAAACGTTTTCGAAATTGAAAGCGTGTCAAACGAAACAATTTTAAATTAGAAACTTTTAAAATTGAAAAATTTTGCATTAAAATTTTTTGCATTGAAATTTTTTTAACAAAAGGAGCCTAAATGGTGTATTTTCTAATTTAAAGTGTCTAAACTTGAACAATTGTATTTTAAATTTGAAAATCTTAAAATTGCATAAATGTAGATTAAATTTTCGAGAATAATACAATTTCAAATTTTTTAAATTATGTAATTTTATATTAGAATTTTGAAAATTATATCATTTAAAAATTCAAGGATTTGAATTTCTATTATTTTATATTATACCTGAGCGTTTAGCATTAAAAATTTAGATATTCTAACTTATTTGGTTTTAATTTAAGTAGATTGAAAATTTAATAATTTCATATTTAAAGATTTAAAATTGTATCGTTTTAATTTTAAACGTAGACCATTTTATTATTATTGAAATTCTTTAGAATAAGAGAATCTCAAACTGAAAGACTTGATAGTTGTAGAATTTTCAGTTTAAAGAATTTTGAATTTAAAAATATTGTTTTAAATGACTCTAGAATAAATGTTAAACCATGAAAAATCAAAAAATTAGTTTCTAATATTTTTAAAACCCAAATTGATTAAATTTTTAATGTCTAATTCTAAACTCTTCAATTTTACGGTTTTAATTGTAGAAATTGTTTAAATTAAATTTTCAATTTATAGCTTCATCCAGACTGTAAAGACGTTAAGAAATTCTGTTATTCTCTGATGATAATTCAGATGCCTTTCATAAATTGTTGCCTTAACTATTTATGACTTAAAATTTATCCTCTAGTCATTACATTCAAATGGTTTAATTACATATCCTTTAAACAGTTAATTGTGCAACTATCAAGTCTTTCAATTTAATATAAAAAAACATACAAAAACTCATAAAAAACAGATAATTTTCTATCTTTAAAATCGAAGCGAAACAACTTTAAATATATAAATATGAAATTATTAGATATAAATTTGACTAATAAGACTTGAATTTTTTAAAATTATTGAATTAAAACTTGTAACGTCAAAAGTTGAATAAAAAAAACAAAACAAAAATTCAATGTGGATAGTATGAATGAATCATAGATTATTGTATATTACCAGTACAAAAAGGAAAGAACTATTCATTGTAGTGAAAAAAGTAGAAATAATAATCCTTTGATATTTGGACTGATAAGGCCATTGTCCAATAAAATTCATTAATACTTTATTATATCTAAAGTGACTTGAATCGAAGATGTCCATCGTTCAAAGGTCTTGGTCTAACTGAGGCTCTTGCATTTGCAATGTCAAGAAAATTTGTACACAGTTATAGCTTGGGAAAAAATTTATGAGCATCTTCCTCGGAAGTGTAATTAATTGATGACTTTACTACACCATACGTGTCCCTTTCCAAGAACTCATGAATTTAATATTTCATAAGAGGGATATAATTACAGGCTTGGTTTTCCTCACTCGCATGTCTTGGAGACATCCTAAAATATTCATGAATCTATACAGTTTCAGAACCTTATTTTTAGCATCTATAGGTGAAATTTTTTAGCGGAAGTACACGAGAAGTTGCAAAGGGTTGATATTGATCAGGGGATATGTTGATATCTCATTTTGTACTATAACTGCAGTAGCTTTTCATTTATCAAATATTTCGTTCGAAGTGAATAAGGGTCTTTTTCAAGGGTTGTTTACTCCCGAGTAGAGAATCTAGAACACGGATGTTCCATGCGACTCGGCTAACTCTGGTGACTCTAAAAACTCGTGGTGACTAGTGCTTTGGAAATGTTACGCTTTCTCCAATTCTGCTACCTACATTACTGATGCAAAATCACTGATATTGTTTACTATAGTATGTATCTTTTTATTGGATAAGGGATCTAAAGATCGCACATTAAAAACTAGGCATTCATTTTTATCCGGGATCCTTTTTTGGGTGTTCTAATATGATCTCAAAAATAGTCTATTTTAGTACCAGTTTCTGTCTTGTTTAGTTCGGTAACTTCATATTGATAAATGATCCAAAATACCGAACTAAACTGATTCGGAAGGTGCATTGTTTTAATTGTTCCAAACTTCAATCTCGCAAAAACAAAAAATAGATCAAAATACTAGAGATCGGAACGTTTTAGGTTAGATCAGTCTAGGTGTGGATTGGATACTTATATTTCTAAAAATGTAGCATCCAGATGAAACGAACAGAAACTTTCAGCCGTGAGTGAATTTGAAAGTCCAAAAGATCTAACAGTTTGAGCACGCACGACGTTGACATACTATCTATGTCATTTCAAAGTTACGTTGGTTTCTGAACTTGACAGTTCAGAATTTGTCTTGTCAGATTTTCTTGTTCACAGACGATTCTCATTTCAAGCCTATTTCAAGCCACAAATCGACCTTATTTTATTAAATTGGTGGATCAAACTGAAGTGGGATTTTTTTGTTGCGCGAACTGTTTTAATACCGATTTAAGTCCTAAATCAAATCCTAGTTTTTACAGTGTGATTAAAAAAATATTCACAGAACACACGCTTAAAGCATCCATAGAAAAATACATAATACTATTCAGCAACGTACGTTATTGCTTCGTTAAATTTTTGCTCACAGGAACTGCTATAAACAAATTGAAATTCCTTAAATATGTGAGTATCCAAAAATAACAAAACAAAAATTTTAATATCAAAAACTATAATATATATGAGGGTGGTCCAAAAAACGCTTTTCGAGTTACATGGCAAGATACCCCCCGCCCAAAGTTTCTATTTTCGAAAATTCAAAGTTTCCCCATGTTAATTTAATGAGATTTTGAAGTTCCCGGAGGCACGTGTTAATATTTGAATTTCGAAAAAATTTACGAATTTTCGATCTCCGGAAGTGGAAACATTGGGGGAGTGGGCTGTCTCGAAATTTAATTGCGTTCAATATTCGTATTTATCAATATAAATTATCATTCGATTTTATTTCCTTACATTGTAACTCCGTTGTTTTATTCCAAATGAATCTTCATTTCTTTTTAGGCAGGGGCGATGTGAGTCAACCAGGCTCCAGTCCGTTGGATTTTCGCGTATGGGGAAGCCAGGCATATGTCATCAGCAGGAGTTATGTTTAATAGCGAGTAAATCCATCTGCTTAATGATGCAATTGCCTTCCAATATGACTTCTACTTGTAGAAGATCTGTATGTAGAAGTGCCCGTAGGATTCGACGGTAGGCCGTTGACACAATTTAATCTCACATGAGGCGTGTTCTGATGCCAGATACCATATTGGTAAGCTTTCTGAACAGTGTAAGTATGTTGGCAATTGTCAGAATTCGTTTAAGTTTTGTGGGTTTATCAGAAGGTATGTTCTTTGGGATTACTTATTTGGAATATAGGAAGATTCTGGTAAAAAACACGCTATTTTACAGAAACTTTTAAAATTAAATTTGATTATTGGTTCTGCATTTGACTGGTACATACTATAATCCTTTTTATCTGATAGCTGAAGATCTAGGAAAATTTTAAGCATGCCTTTTTTGAAGAAAATGGTGCTGGTTATTCTTCTAACGAGGTCTTCAACGCTGATTTTTGGTCCGTAAACTTTAAAAAGACGAATCTCAGAGCATCGTCTTCGATGTTTTCAAATATTATCTCTAATTGCTCCGTAGTCAAAAAGGAATAGTGAATTTGATACTTGCGGGCAGCGTGAACATAGTTTATAATTGACCTCAGCTATAATATCTGTATCGTAAATAACCTTGAAGGTAATGCGGAACGGTTCTTCACTTGAATCATTTTGTTTCTTTATCTTAGCCAGTATTTCATGCTGGATCTAATATAGTTGAACGTGGACGACACGTGTCTGTTTAGCTACAAGATAAGAGATTTTAGCAAAGGTATCATTCGCATCCTTAATGTTTAATTCAGTTTATTGCCCATCTCTATATGTAAGAAACCAGCTACAGTTTTCACCATCCTTTCAAGGAATCCGAGAAGAGACGTATTTAGCCGCTTTCTCATCCCTTTCCGTAGCTTCGTTTTTACTGTAATCTTTCACTTATGAGTGACGTCCTTAAGTTTTCGTCTTGACTTCTATTCGAGTTTTTGAACAATTAAATGTTGCGTTGAAGTTAATATCCTTTAATTTTGTATAGATGATGTTAATTTTGTTGATCTCCTTATATAAATACGTACACCATATTCTGTCATAACATCTGTCAAATCTTGGTAAGTCTTTCAGGTTATGTAATCTATCTATGAATATTTTACGTAATTTTAAAAATTAGTTTTAAAAAAAACTTTGTGTATTTTATTTATTAGGATAGAGGATACGTTTAAAAAAATTCCTGAAGAGGCTCCACTTCGTGGAGCGAAAGCTTTAATAAAATAAAGCTTACTGATCAGTAAATCAAAAACCTTACATCATTGGAATATCCTTTAATATTGAGATTGCAATCATGTTGCATTAGATGTTTGCAAAGTAATGATAATCGTTTCACTTGTAACTGCAGTTACAATTTTTCCTTTAGAAGTCGAGCCAGTCCATCATATTTAACTTTACAGCAAAAGTTCTTCATCCTAAAAGAAGGAGGTAGCAGTTCTTGTCCTTTGAGCAAAAATCTATTTGTTTGGTGAAAAATTGTTAGCCTCTTGAGCCGACGTATTACATGTGAAAATGGCAAAAGACAGTAGTCCATCCCAATCATCATAATTGTTTGCGCAATGCTTAATATAGTCAGTAAATCACCGAAAAAACGATATTCTAATATTAAGAGCGTTATATTCTTACAGGTATATTATAAACAAAGAGAGAAAATATTCTTAAAATTAAAATATTAGTGGGGAAGAAGAAATGCGCAAAGGAAAATGTGCCTTGCTCTGTTCAATCATTTCTTTTAATGTTTCGTGTCACGTGCTTTCAGATCAGTTCTTTTTTTGTAATTTTGGGAATTGAGTGTTTCGCTTTAAAGAAAAGTGGAAAGTAAAACATAAAAATAATCAAATATCTTTCATCATATAGATAAGAATATATATTCTTAAGATAAGAGGGCCTCCATCTTGCATTAAGAATATTTTCTTCGCAGCTATTTAAGTTGCAAATATTCTTCAACATAGTGGGAATTTCTCAAATTATAATATCGTTTTTTTACTGATACGCTGTGACTTATCTGCAGTGAATCAATGGCTTGATGTCGATATCCAGATGGTGCTAAAGGTTGGCTGTGAAAGAACCTTTCCGGCTTTTTCATTAGTTCGCTAATAAAGTTACCCCACAGTCCGTCAGGATATACTTGGATGCTTAATATAGTGAGAACAGATTAAGGACAACGTCATGGGTCATTGTTTTACTTTTGATTTTTGACATCGGAACTGCGATGCAATATATACTAAATTACCCTGTATCGTCAGGATGTCGGCCTCCATTCATTGTTGTGGGAAATTTTCCCAGTCCTACAATCCGTGTCAAGCATTGGTTCAAGCGTCCTCACACTAACGAATTTATTCCCAGATTTCAGACTTCATTGCGCAGGACAAGCCGCGTATGTATTCTGTTCTCGGATTTGACGGTACGTTTTGAGCACACCTTTGTGATCTTCTGTAAGATAAGAATAATATTCCGTGCTTTTTTTATTTCGATTTTTTGAAAGGCGAAGTTTGATTTTTCAAGGGTAAAGTGTAATGATATCTTCACCGAGGAAAGCATATGTAAGAAGAGCGGTCATTTTATTTTATGGCAACTTTCCTAGCAATAGCAGATCGCTCGAGTTGATCGTCCGAGAAATTTTTTGGTTATCGCGTTTTAGAGAGTTGCAAAGATTTTTAAGATTTTCCACCAAATCGGTCCGATTCGCTGCATTTGATCTTAGTTTCTCAACTAATAAGTAGGTTTAATAACAAACATTAGGGTCGAGCAAGACTTTCACCTTTTTTGTGCATCTTCTCCAAAACTTTTAAAGGTCGAGGTGCTCTGCGGTTATTAGAAGCTTTTTAATAAAAGTCGCAGTTTTGAACTCAATAAAAACAAAACATGCATAGTTGTCACACCTGCACGTTAAAAGGTTTTATCTAATGACGAACGCTCTTTGTCTCGTCCGTACAATACGCCAGTTTCTGTGCTGGTAGAATCTTCGTATCCTCATTCTGCGACAAGGATGTAAGGAAATAAATATACGAAATCGAAATCGCATGTGCAGGTACTGATCTCATTTTCGGCACTTTTAATCGCCTTGACTTCATTTCTGCTTTATTTTTACATAAATCTTCTCTTATTCTTGGTTATCCTTGATTCTTCGCAGTTGAGGTAACTTCGATTCTGGTCGACTATCAGCTGCAAAGGGTGGGTCAACGATTACCTGGAAGGTTATATTTTGACCATAGAGGATTACCTATGAAAATCTCTGAAAAATTACGATACTTCCGAAGAAACTCTTGTATTTCTATTTTTCATATTAAGTTGTAAAAGAAGGAAAATTTTCTTATCGGCAGGCTTCGTTAGGTTTTCTCTTTCAGAATTAAAGGCCATTATTGATTCTCCCCTATCTATCTCTTCCTCTGTTCTATTCTATCTTTTGTGTCACATAACACTCGTATTTTGTCAACAATATGCTGTTTGGTTGTAAGCAACCTTGACTTGTTTATTATGTAATTCAAGGTCGTCAGTTCGTGGACGAACTTTCGAACCCTTTCCGCGTCTTGCTTATCCTATCTTCTTGTTCAGTTGATGCAAGCGTCTTTCAGTCTTTTGATCCATCGTCGGTTTAAGCCTACGATTAAAATCAGCCAAAGGTCTCGCACCACCATAAAATAAACTATTGGTGGTTCAGAGTTCGGACTCCTTTAAAGCCAGAGACCCTGGGGCTTTGGAAAAACCTTCTTTTTAATTATCCTTTTTGTCCTAAAATCAATACCATCTTTCATAATGTGACTTCTTTCCGCGGTTGGTCTCAATGTCGCTTCCTTATCTTTGCCTTAGCTTGTTTAAGTAGAAGGTGGGGAAGCACTCTACGCACATAGCCAGTTTTCAAGAGGTTTATCATTAGACAGCTGTTTGTGCTGCCTATTCTGACTCAAGAATATAAATTTTTGGAGCCCAGAAACCACGATAGTTAATAGCCATTTTTGGCTGAGTCTTTTAAAGTCTAATGGTTTAAAACTATAATGGTATTATACGTCCCAAGGTCGAAAAAAACCAATTTTTGAATAAATAAATATATGTTTAACATTAGTTTACAAGCAAATTTGAAGTATTGTATCTTGTTTGTCTAAATCTAAAATTAGACTCATCGAGGAGTAAGAAAATTTAAAGAAGGGAGGACTGTTACATCCGCAAATTTTGAGTTTTTGAGATTACGTCTAACTAGTTGCAACTCAGCAAATCAGGTTGCAAATCAGGTGAAATAGCGGGGCTGATCCGGTCTTGAGTTTAAGTGCGATAATTGCTCTGCTGACGATAAAGTAGAAACCGCAAGGTAATTAAAAGTGCAATAACAGATGAGGATGAAGGTTCAGTAGATACCAATAATTGAATGAAAGAAAACAAGCATAGATTTTACCGATGTAGGATATTATTATTCATCATTAATCGAAATTGCAGAGGACCCTCCGTTTCAGATTGCGATAAAACTATCGCAGTTCGTGAGACATTGGGTTAGTGTCGAAGCTCTACATCGAACTGCCAGTTCACAAACATCGAGCAGATGGTACCAGTGTTGCCAGATTGGTCAAATACCATTGTCGTACGAGAATACAGAAATTTGCTGTACTGCCAGTCACCAAAAAAATAGAACGAGAGGATGGAACGCAACTGACGTGAATTTGTTGACGGCAGGTTTATCGTTGACACAAGGCAGCAGCGCCCCTACCAGTGGTGAGAACTAGTGGCCAACTGTCTGTCTAACCGGACATTTTGAAAGAAGTAAAAAGCATCTTATAAGTAGTTATTGGAATGTTTTTTACTGAATAGTTTAATATGAGAACACAAATGGAATAATTTACTATGTAATTAAAAGTTGCTAGTCTCGACCGACAGACAATTTCTTCGATTTGCGTGATTTGTGTGAGACATAACCTATAAAAATAATTCGGAATAAGGCCACAAGTTTATAGCAAATATAATTGACTTCATATTCTTTCTCCATTATTAATGAAGAAGAAAAGAAATGTAGATCATTTTAATAAGGTTTTTTTATTGGTTTAATATTAATTGTTTACCCAAAATTTATCTTTTAGTGTAAAAATAATCTCATTACTTAAAAATTTATATTTTTAGTTAAAATCTAATTTTTTTTTAAATTAAAGAGTTTAATTAAAAGTTTTCTTGCTTGAATGTTCGTCTTCTTGGCTGAAGTATCAACTGTTAGGTGTTTTGTCAAAAGAATGTAAGTTTATTAGAAATTTGAAGAACAGAAAACTTAAAATTTTCCGAACTTTTTTTATAACGTTGTTTAAAAGTGCAGTTAAGAAGTAGGTTTTCTTTTCAAATCAAAAATTTAAAAATTAATTGGACCGAAAGTTCCCTCTAATGGTTTCGAATTGAAAAGAGTTTTAATTTCTTCGATTTTCCAAACATTTGAAACATTTAGCAAAATAGGCATAAGCGGCAAATAATTTGAAAATTTTACAATTACAAAGCCAAAACTTTCCAAATTAAATATCATATTTCGAGATATTAAAAAACTCTTTTACTACCACAAATTTAAAACTAAAAAAGTAAAAGCTTGAGCTATTTAAACTTAAATTAATAATTAATTCCTACATTTTAAACGTATGCTTAAATTTGAAGTTCTATCAGGTATAATGTTTCATTGAAATTATTCTTAAAACATTTACAATATAACATTGCTTTAATTATTAGGTTTGCATTTAAAAATTGCTTAATTCTGAACAAGTTTTCTGAATGTCACAGAAAAACAAATAATTTTAAATTTATTATTATCACATTTTTCTAATTTTAACTTTTTTATTATACAATTATTTCTAAATAAAGGGTTTGAATTTAGAATTGTATAATTTTGAAAAACTTAAGATTTGAAACGACAAAATGTTCAGCGTCTAAATTATAAACCAAATGTATACAATTTGGAATTATTTAAATGAAAAGCAATACATTTCGCGGTTTTTTAGCATGGTGTAATTTACCATTTTTACCCTTTAAGAAGAACAATTTAAATTTGAAAGGACAAAGTGTTGAACTTTCAAGTTCCAAATTTAAGCTTTTTCAATTTCAGTGAGCTTACGTAAACATAAATTTAGTTTTAATAATACAAATAAGCGATTAATGATAAAGAATAAAATACTTACTCTCACTTCGCGTAGGTTTAGATTTTGAAGATCAGTTCACGTTAGCGTACGTATATCACCAGCCTACTTTTAAAAGCACATAGGCACTTATGCACACAGATTGGCTTTTGCGACCACAAGAAAAAACTACAAGCTGAATTTCATATCAGTTATTTGATCACAAAACTCACAGGAAATCATGGTCCTACAGTGTTTGTTTTGTAAATAAGCTTTTTTAATGAAAAAACAATGTTTGGTGTTATCATTGTTGTTCCCATAAGAAGCTAGGGAAAAGGGTTTGTCCATCCTTGTAGAGCCCCGCATACAAGGATAAGGCTTCGTACTCTGAGAGGTC
>JAAAKG020151152.1:0-31393 GCA_010014905.2 Druon quercuslanigerum
TCTTCACTTGGGGTGATTGCTAGAGAGATTGATCAGCAACCTGGGTCGGAGCAGTGTTGCGAAATGAACGTTTTATTAAAATAAATAGCACGAGACTTCTAGATCAATCTAAAAATGTTTGAACCCCTTCCTCACACTACTCCCCTCCCCACCGAGTGATTCACACCTACCCCGAAAGGGAAAAATTAATGATGTAATAATAATAATAATAATAATAATAATAATTTTTTTTATATAATAATAAAATAATTTAGCGTGAAAATTATAACGTTTTTAGACTTCTTCTATTCACTTTAATACTTTTTTAAAAGGTGCAAGATGTGTTTTTTTGTGTTTGGTCTTAAAATGTCCATACGCAAGGACCTATCGAGGAGAAGTTTACTTCGCGAAGTGTTTTTACTCTTTACAACGTAAGATTGCCGTAAAGATGCACCGGCGAACGTCAGAAGTGCAATAAAGCAGAACTTTATTCGAAAAGTCTGGAGGGTAACGAGCTCTGGTTTATATCACATAGACAATTTATGCCAAGTGCTTTTTCAGGAATTCAGGTTGTCAAAGAATAATTTTTGTTTATAGGGTCCTTGCTATTTTTCCTTAGTCCTGTTCGCACCGCCCACCTGGAATTGCAGAACACTCGCAATGAATAACTCACGAACATAAGGAAAAATGAGCAAGTGCGGGCAACTTCTGCTTCCTTTGCACTAGACTAGACGTCTATTGTATTTGTGTAGCACAGTGGGTGGACGAACTACGCCCGCGAATGCTCTGATTGCGTCCAGGAACGATCGTAGGCTTAACACTTTTAATAGTCTAGGAAACAGGTGGGAAAGTAAAAGCCAGGGTGGCCCCTGGACCCGGAAACCGGGAAATGAAAGCGAATTTATTTTTTTGACTGGGAGTCTCACACATTTTTAAAAGAAAAATCATACAATTTTGAATACTTACTCAACTCAATGTTAATCGTGAGTAATCGTTAGTCATGATCAAAATAACGTAAAGCCCACAAATATTGACCAATTTAGACCAAAAACATTTGAAAAAAAGCTCATAAGATTTCTATGAGAGTTGTCGAGTCTGATTTTTAAATTAGGCTTTCGATTTTTTATAAATAAACAAATATGACGACAAAAATTACGCTTTTTCTATTTGACGTTTCTGGTGCTTGTTAATAAATGGGAAATAAACAAATTATTTCTTGAAAAATGTTTTCTACGATTTTTCATAATTTTACGTTTTTTAAGTTATATTGCAAGAAACTTGGATAGAATTAATATGATGATGAAGACATTTCTTCTTAAAATTATTTTTGTTAATATTATTAACAAATTTAACGAAAAAATACATTAATCAGGCATTTTTCTACAGAAAAATCGTTTTTTCCTATGTCAATTTCTTTTGTTTATTTATGATAATTTTAGCTTTATGATTAACCTTATGATAATTTTAGCTTTATGATTAACTTTATGATAATTTTAGCAAAATTCATAATTAGTTGATCAATTTTATGACTTTTTAAAACAAATTTAACAGAAAATTGCATTATTTGGGCATCTGTAGATCGAAAAATTCGTGTTTCTTTCTATGTCAGTCTTTAATTGGGAACTTAATGATAATTTCATCAACACTCATACTTAGTTGATGAATTCTAGGATGTTTTAAACAAATTGAATAAATATATACGTTATTTGCAAATATTTTTTCTTTCAATCTCATTCCTTTCAGTTTTTTCTCAATATTCTTATTCTTTTAATAAGACTGATCCAAAAATACTGTATGAGAAAGGGTCATTTTATGGTCATAATTGTTTATTTATAAATATTTATGGGCTGAACTTATTAATTTGCCCCCCTCTGCAATCGAAAGATTAAATTCATCGGATCGTTTGAATTTTTTCAAAAATCTACCAGAAATATTTGTAAAATAATTTAGGTCTTTGAAATATTTGACATACATCCGAAATCTTGGCGAAATATTTAAACTCATTAAAATCGATCTGAAATTGTTGAAAAATGTTTTAAATCTTTGGAAAATCATTGAAATCTTTGTAAAAACATTCCGAAATCTTTGGAAATTTTTGTCAAATACTTGAGATGTTTTTGAAATATTAAATAATATTCGTGAAATAATTGAAACCTTTGAATAATTAATAAAGTCTTTGTGAAATCCGTTAAATCTATCCGAAATCTTTGGGACACCTAAACAATCTTTGTGAAATCTTTGAAAAATCATCAAAATCTTTGTGCAGTCTTTAAAATCAATCTTAAATATTTACGTAATATTTTAACTCGTTGTGAAATCTTTATAAAAACGTTGAAATATTTGTGAAATTTTTCTAAACTCTTTGCGAAATATCGGCAAAATATTTGACAACAATTCTTGAATTTTCAAAAATTTTCGGAAATCAATAAGGTCTTTGTGAAATCTTTTAAATGTATTCAGAATCTTTGTGGAGTAATTAAAGTATGTGCAAAACCTTTTAAATCTATTCGAAATCTTTGCGAAATCTTTGGAAAATCATTAAAGCCTCAGTGAAATTCTTCAAATCCATCCGAAATCTTTGAAATTTTGTTGACATTTGATAATATTTGTGAAATTATTGCAATCTTTGGGAAATCATTCAAATATTCCTGAAATATTTTTAATGTATCTGAAATCTTTGTGGTATAGGTGAAGTTTTTGGGGAATATTTTTAATCTATCCAAAATCTTAGCGAAATATTTGAAATAATTGTGAAATTTTAGAAATCTTTGAGAAATAATTAAAATCTGTGTACAATTTTGAAATCTCTCAAGAATCTTTACGAAACAATTAAAATCCTTGTTGAAACTTTCAAATCTGTCCAAATGTTTTGCGAAATATTTGTGCAATTTTTTTAACCTTTGGGAAATTATTCAAATGTTTGTGAAATCTGTGGCAATTTTTTCGAAATGTTTGTGAAACTATTGAAATATTTTTGAAATCTTAAACATATTTGTGAAATCTTGAAAATCTTTAGGAAAACACTGAAATTTTGTTGAAATCTTTCAAACCTATCTGAAATATTTGCCAAATCTTGGAAATCTTTGTGCACTCTTTGAATTTATGAAACAATTGAAGTATTTGTAAAATCTTTTCAAATATTTATGGAATAATTGAAATATTTTGTAATATTTTTTAGATTATTGAAATCTTTAGGATACCATTGAGAGCTTTGGGAAATAATTTAAAGTCTTTGTAAAACCTTTTAAATTTATCGGAAATATTTGCGAAACCTTTGAAATAAACAATGCGAACTTCAGTGACATAGAAAATCCATCAAATCACTTGAAATATCACAAATTTCATATAACACGATATATAAAAATTTAAAATAACCTTAATTTCAACTTGTTTTTTCAATGCTTACGTACAATTGTAAATTTTTTAAATTACGAAATCACTTAGTTTACAATTTCTAATTTAAAAATCTTTTACTATCGAAATTTTCCATTTTAGGTCTTCATTTTTGAAGGGTAAATTTTCAATTTGAAGAATTTTAAAATGCAGTTTTGAAGATTCAAATAATTAAAAAATAATAGCATTTTAAATTGAAACTTTTGAACGTAAAACCTTTTGAGCTGATCAACTGTAAAATACAAATTTTTAAATTGAGAAATAGTTAGATGATGAATCTGTTCAAAATTAAACAATTTACAGATGTTAACCTTAAAAACTAAACTGTTAAAAATTGTCTGATTGAAACCTTATAAATTAATTTCAATTTTTAAATAATTTTACATTTATAGATTCCTAAGTAAACCCTTTCATTACTTTTGAAATCCTATTCAAATGTTGTTTCAGTCTAAAATATTCAATTTTTAACACATTCAATATGGAAATTTGTAATTAAGAAAAACTGCCATTTTTATCAAGCAGTAATGTCTGACGGTTTATAAAAAAAAAGTAATTATAAATAAAATTTTTATTTTCAAGTGGAATTATTGAGTTTTTGTTTATAAATAACAGTTAAACAATTATACATTTAGCCAAAATTCAAGTAAGTTTTAAATACTCAGAAGTTTCGAAACGATTCAAACTTAATTTAAACCTAAAACGATTTGTTTTTAATAAATATGAAATATCGATTTTGGAAACAAAAATTTTGGAATGGTTTTAAGATAATCATGCGAATTTTATTAAGGTTCCTGTGAAAAATTTAACTGAAGTTTTTATTTTTGAAAATTCATTTTAACAATTCAAATATTTTTAAATCAAATTTGTTGAAAATTGAAATATCCAAGACTTCAAAACAGAAACAAATTTTGATTAATATATAAATTTAAATATTTATTAATTAAGAAAAAAAGCGAGTTAGTTTAAGAGATATTGAAAAGATGAAAAAATAATTGAAAACTTGAAAACAATTGTTTTTAATTGAAATTTGTTCTTAAGTAATGTAGATTTTTGCAATTTTTAAATATATGTACAATTTAGAAGTATTTTAAGCAATTTAAAAAGTTTTAAATAAATAAACAAATTTTATAAAAATTCTTAGGAAAATTGTAATTGATGTTTTGTTCTATAAATTAATTTTCGAAAAATAAATAAATATTCTAAAAGATTTTAAGAATTCTCCCAAAATAATCTGGAAGATTAAAGGCGCTTTTTTTTAATTTGAAGGATTTAGTAAAAGTTTAAAGAAAAATTCGATTCATATTTGAAGATTGTTAAATAAAATTTTGATTCCTGAGAAAATGTCTTATGTTTTATTGAGAAAAAAAATTATTTTAAGAAAATATTTTAAAATATTTGTTTAAAATCTTGATGTATAAAGAACAAACAATTATTAATTTGTCAGGAATAAAAATAACAATACTTTGACTTTTAATTTAAAAAAGTGTAAAATAATTTAATTTTAAACATGTAAAACTTTGCTAATTCATTCTTTAATTTAGAAAATTGAAAATGATAGCGTGGGTTTATATGTTTTTAAATCTTTGAATTCTAATCTTTATAAAATTGAAAATGTTTAACTTTGCAGTTTAACAGCCTTCAATTTCAAAAGGTTAGAAGACTCCATTTAATGCATGTAAATCTCAAATGCGTTCCATTTTGAGTATTTTAATTAGCAATTCAGTTTTTATAACTTCGGATGAAAAAAATTTTAGTTTCAATATTTCGAATCTTTAAATTTGAATGATCGCGAAAATGTTTGTAAACCGGGAAAACAACAGGAAATGACAGGAATTTTTTTCTTAGCCTAAAATAAACCACTCTAAATTTAATAAATAAACCACTTGTTTGTAAAATAATACTTTTATAGCATAAAATATGTAATTTATTTACATTTATGCTCGATGACTTATCGTTCTACTTAAATCTAATAGATCTTTTCTTAAGAAACTGCAGTTTCTTTATACTAAGAAACGTTTTGAAAAACTTAATAACAATCTTTTGGGAATACTTTGGAAACATTCACCTCTTCACCCTCGAGTATTTCTTGTGTTTGAAAAAATATTGATAAAAATTGAAGTACTAAACTATTACATATAATATTTCTTTTTCGCGATGAACCCTGAAATTTTACAATCTCAAACAGACTTTTCTCAAGTCTTCAAAAACGTAGTAAATAAATTAAAATTAAAGTCTTGAAAGTTTGCACCGATGTCAAAATAATTTAACTGAAAAGGCACATCGCGGTTGACATCTGATAGCAATCACAGTGCTTTTGATTTATTTTTGATAAGAAAACGGCAATTTGCTAAAATTGAAGAGAATTTTTCTGCCGTATGTCTTACCGAAATCTATTCATAAGGAGAGAGTTCACTTAAAGTAGAAGTTTGGGCATGTCCGTGATAATCGAGGGGAGATGTAGATGCATTTGCTAGGACCGATACCTGAATTGCAATCCAATCTGTTACAAAGCCTGAAGGAGCGCCTACAGCAATGAACTTCACACGATCTCCTAAAAAAACAATTAAAATATCAGACAAAATACTTAAAATACAAAGAAATTAAGGTGAATGTTTTAGAAAGTTCTGTTTATTTTATTTATTATTTGTTTTGTTTATACAAAATTATTTAGTTCAGACTTTAACCATGCCTCTGTCGATAATAAAATAAGGTCGACAGATAAATTTGTGCAGGTTGAATTGAACATCGATAATGTAGAATTTCACCTTTCCCAGTCATTTTATATTCTGTTCATTCTGTTACCCTCAGACATCATTCAAATTTAAAATTGAACACTCTTGAAATGAAATCTGGTGTACAGAAATTCGTGATATCTTTAAAATTTTCTGAAATATTTTGAAATATTTGGGAAATGTGTCTAAAATCTTTAAAAGCTGTGTAATTTCTTTTAAATCTTCTGCAATCTTTGTGAAATATTTCTAATTTACGTGAGATCTTTTGAAATTATTTTCAAATATTTATGACATTTTTAAAATCTTTGTGAAATCTTTTGAAACATTTGTGAAATCTTTGAAGCCTTTTGAAATCTATGTAAATTCTTCGAAATCTTTGTGAAACATTTAAAGTATTGGCAAAGTCATTAATATATTTGGAATTTTCCTGAAATCTTTTTAGATTATTCTTAAATTATTGAAATCTTAAAAATCTTAATGAAATATTTTAAATATTTTGAAAACTTTGGTAAATCACTTCTATATTCAAAATCTTTTGAAATCTTTGAAATATTTTTGAACTGTGTGAAGTATTAGAAGTCTTCAGACATCTTGGAATTATTAGAAATATTGGCAAAATCAAAAGAATATTTGATGTTTTTACGAAATCTTTTGAAACTATTATGAAATCTTTCAAAATTTTTGTGAAACATTTTAAATATTTGAAATCTGTGAAATTTTTAAAATATATGGAATGTTCGAGAAATTTTTTTAAGTACTTGAGATCTTTTGAGATTATTGTGAAACAATCACAATCTTCATAAAAACTTTAAAGTCTTTATGGACATTTTTGTAAACTTTGCAAAATCTTTAAAAAATTTGAAATTTTGGTAAAATCTTTAAAATATTTTGAAATATTTTGAACACTGTGTGAAATATTTACAATAAATATTCTGAAATTTTTTAATTATTTGAAAAACCCTTGGAAATTATTGTGAAATCATTAAAATCTTTCTAAATTTAAATTTAATTTACTCTGAAATCTACTGAAAGCTTTGTGAATTCTTTGTGAAATATTTGAAATAATCACAAATCATTCAAACATTTGAAATTTTCGTGAAATCTTTATAATATTTAAAACTTTTTTAATTTGTTACAAAATTTTTGAAATTTTCAATAAAACTTCAAAATCTTTGTGAAAACTTTTGAAATCTTTACAATCTTTTGAAATCAATATGAATTTTTTGAATTATGTTAAAATCTTTATGAAATAGTTAACAGTTTTAAAATCTTTGTGAAATTTTTTAAATATATGGAATATTTGATAAAATTTTTAAGTATTTGAGACTTGTTGAGATTACTGTAAAATAATTGCAATTTTCGTGAAATCTTTAAAATCTCGATGAAAATGTTTGAAAACTTTGCAAAATCATTAAAATATTTGAAATAATCGTGAAATCTTTTGAAATTATTATTAAAATTATATCTTTATGTATTCTTTCAAATCTTTTGAAATATTTTAAATCTTTGAAATATTTTGCCAACTTTGTAAAATATTTGAAATTCATATTCGGAAATTGTTAAGTTATTTGAAACATTTGCAAAATCAATAGAATATTTTCAATTTCTGTGAAATCTTTTGAAGAATTTATAAATTATTTAAAATATTAAAAAAAAAAACCTTTGGAGGTTAATTTGAAATCATTGAAATCTTCAAAATCTTTCTGAAACCTTTACAACATTTGTGAAAACTTTGTGAAACATTTAAAATACTCTGAAATCTTTGAAATATTTGAAATATTCGGAAATGTCTGAATTATTCAAATATTTGCGAAACCAATAGAATATGTATTTCAAATTTTTGTGAAATTCTTTTGAAATTGTGTATTCTGAAATCATTAAAATTTCTGATAAATCTTTTGAAATCAATGTGAAATCTGTGTGAAATTTTTTACATATTTTGAAATCATTGGGAACTATTTAAAGTATTTAAAATGTTTGTGAAATTTTTGTAATATTTCAAATAATTGCAAAATCTTTATAATATTTCAAACCTTTTGAAATTGTTATGAAATTTTTGCAATTTTTGTGAAATCTTAAAAATCTTTGTGCAAAGTTTCAAAATCTTTGTCATCTTTTGAAACTTTTGCAATATTTTTAATTTCAATCTGAATTGTTTGAAGTCTGTTGAGATCTTTATAGCATAATTAAAACTTTTGAAATCTCTGTGAAATGTTTGACATATTTTAAATATTTTAAATATTTAAACATTTTTTAAACTTTGTGACATTTTTTAAATATCTTTTAAATCTGTTAAAATCTTTGTGAATATTTTTTAAAACTTTTAAATTTGATGTACACTAAAAACTCGAGTGGTAAACCTCTCATATACAATATTTAATTATCTGGTTTGTAAAGTTTCAATATGAAATTTTAAAGTACTCCATTTTAAAATGTTGGTCTATTAAGATTTTAAATTTGAAATCCAATTAGCTAATCCTTGAAGCGGAAAATTCTCTCTCACGGCGAGAAAGTTATTCTGTATTTTTTCGATTAAAAAAATATTGCATGTCGCTTAACTTGTTTTTATGACCGATATGCGACTTTCATGAGTTAATAATTTTTATTTGTTTACAGTTTTTAATTTTTCATTAAAAAATGAACTTTGTTGAATTGGATTCTATGGTACAGAAAATTATTGGTATTTAGCAAATATATATTTCCCATGAGTTTCATATATAAACAATTTTTAGCGTTAAACTTGACACCCAAAACTGAAAATTATCAAAAAAAATTGAAGCTTTATGGATGTTTTCTCATTCCGAAAAATTTAAAGAAGTCTTGCATCATTGTGAAGAAGTAACACATTCTGTTTTTATAAGAAATTTTTAAGTGCATAAAATAAAAATTATTATCTCATAAGAGCTGCAAATCTGCCGTATAATCAAATTTAACAAACATCAAAATATATTTTTAAAAATCTGAAAAAATGCAGTGAGAGACACTTAAAGTACTTAAAATATTATTTTTTCCTCCCTATTTGTTTCCTATTTTGTTTGAAAAACTTAAATTTCCCCTTTTTAATGTTACCTGATCTTTTACTACATTCTACTATAAACGTTGCTTGGAATAGTTTTTTTGAATTCAAGTATTAAAGTTCTCACCTTCTACAAAGACCTGAGTTAAATCCGAGTTTGTTAAACAAACTCCGAAGAGAAACGTATTTTTGCGATGGAATAACACGGACTCAAAATGATTAAGCTTGAACTGTCCAAGTATGATTCCAAATTCTTCACTTGGAACGTCCATTAGGACTCCGGTTCCAAAAGCAAACATAGTTCTAGCATCGTTTGTGTACTAAAAATAAAAAAATAATATAAAAATCTGTAATTAATATTAAGAAATAATCGTCTGAAGATGTACTTACACGACTGATACATTCGTAAATAAACGGCTTCAACGATTGAGCATTTTTCTTCATTTTCTTGATGGAACTGTCGGTATCATCATGTGAGAAATTCTGAAAATTGATTTTAAAAAATGTTAGTCAATAACCTTTTATTTGCTTCAATATATTTAATAGAATGTTTGCAGCCTTATGCCCTATAGTTTCTATATTTTATGAAGAGTACAGTTTGAAATTTTTAATTCTGAAATTGTTCAGTTCTAACCACTAACATTTTATGTTGTAAGATTTTATTCGTTTTTAAGAGATTTTTGAATTACGAATTGGAAATCAAAATTGATAAATTTTCGGAAGCTGCAGCCTAAAATATCTTCATTTTAAAAACCGTATTTAATATTTTGAACTTTTTCTGGTGCTACTGTTCGAATAGATTCGTTTTTAATTTTAAAGTTTGGATTGTCTTGGCAGCTCTTGGGTTTAAAATAACTCACACTCGAGGGCTTGCTATTAAAAATTCTTACCATTTAGATGCTTTCAATTAAAAATTTAATAATTTTAGCCTATACAAAATCAAAGATAACAGAAAGAGGATCTTTTCCTTCAAAAAATACCAGCTTAATTAGCAAAGATAAAAAATGCTACACTTTTATAAGAATCCAAATAGTAACAAATAAAATCTCATTTTATTTATAAATTCAATGTTATAAGAACAAAAGTATCTCAATTTTCGAGTATCTATTTTTTTATTGGAAGAACGACAATATAGCTGGCTTCTTGATATAAAACATTTCTCGAAAATTTTAAAAGTATTAAAGGAAAGCTAACAAAAAATTTCATAGTGCATTAGACTTTGTGGATTGCTGAAGCAATAAATACAGAAACATAGATAATCACAAATATCCTCAATAATTTATCAATTTTATTCTCTTCTATTGAAATATTTTAGGGCATTTCAAAATATTTCAGATTTGTTTAACAGGTTTAAATAATTTGAAGGGATCTTTAAAATTTTAGACTATTTAAAAAAATATCAAAGAATTTTCAAGGGACTTGAAAAGTTTCAAAAGATTACAAAGAATTAAAAATATTTAAGGGTATTTCAGAAGATTCCAAAGAATTTTTAAGATACTTCATAAATTTGAAGGTATTTTAAGAGATTTTAATGATTTTCGGATATTTTTAAAAATTCCAATGGATTTTTAAGACCTGTAAAAAGTTGCAAGATCTTTCAATAGATTAAAAAATATTTAAAATATTTTCGGATATTTTGAAAGATTGCGAAGAATTTTACATATATTTCAATTGTTTCAATACTTTGAAGGGATTTCAAAGGACTTTCGGGTATTTTTAAGAGATCCAAAGAATTTTCGAAAGATTTGAAAAACTTCAAGGGATTTCAAAATATTTCAAAGGGTTTGAAATATTCAGGGAATTAAGAAAGATATCAAGCCATGTTCAAGAGATTAAAACATTTTAAAGAAATTTTCAAGGATTTGAATGAATTTAAGGAATAGAAAAACCTTCTTTTTTTTTAATCCATTGATTTTCGTAAAATTGGAATAAGTTTACAGGAATTTTAGGTAAAAGAAAAGAATTGGATGAAATTCATAAAAATTCTATAAAAAATTCAAATGAATTGACAACAGTTTAAAAACAAAACAAAATTTTATTGAATTCAGTAAGTTTGATATGAGCCTACAATAATTCATGAGAATTTCAACGAATTGAAAAGGGTACAGGGTAAATTATTAAGAGTTAAGAGTAAATTCAAAACCTCTTTAAATCTTTGAAACCCTAATAATTTCTAAACAAAAAGGTGGCTAATGACGAAAAACAAATTTCAAAGCTGAATTTAAAAAGCAATTAAGTGAGTTGAAAAAATTCGAAAACATGAAATAATTTATTAAATAAACGGGCATTAAAAAGACTGTTATGAAATATCTACGAATTTAAGGTGAGTTTAAAACACTTCTAGAGGAATTAAACAAAAAAATTTGAAAATCCCAATGAATTGAATACAATTAAATGAATTTTGAAAATTTTTAAAGGATTTAAGAGAACACAGGATAAATAAGAATTCAGGGTAAATTCCAAATTAATTTAAACAAAAACATTTAAAAATCTCATGAAATCTTTGAAACCCTACAAAATTCCTCACTTCTTGTGAATCCTTTCAAATCCCTTAAAATATAATAAATTTCTCTGAAGTACTGTGAAATTTGATATTTCCAGAAATCCTGAAAAATTTAATAAAATACGTTGAGAGTTTTTAAAATCCCTTAAAATCATTAAAATCCTTGAAAATCTTATAAAACTCCGTAGAATCTTTTAAAATATTTTAAAACCTTATAGGTCCTGTAAAATCGTTCCATGTCTTCCGAAATTCTAGAAAATTCTCTATCCTAAAATATTTCAACGGGCTTTGAAATCCCTTAAAAATAATTAAATTAATAAAAAAATTCCTTGGAATCTTTTGAAATTTCCTGAAATATTTTAGATTAAAAGCTCCGGGAAATGCCTTAGAAGTTTTATAAATACCCTAACATTTTTTTAATCCTTTTAAATGATGGAAATATATTAAAAATTCCTCGGAATCTTCAAAAATACCCTGAAATATTTCAAAGGAATTCAAGACAATTCAGAAATTTATATAGACCTGAATTAAATAGTGATTAACCCATGAATTAATTAATTGAAAGAAAAGTGACTAATGTCAGCTTTTCACTTAAAAAGGTAACTAAAAAGTGATTTGAGAAAAAAGTGACTAATAGTGAGTGTGCAGCAGCCCTAAATATTTTTTACAGTTACTTATTACACAGGGTGTCTGCTCAAATCCTGGAAAAAAATTCCCTGACAATTTCACGTTTTTCCTATTTTGAACTAAAAAATATCAGCGTGCAACAAAAATGAAATAGTTAAATTTTTGATTAAAATAATTAATTTTCCACAAAATAAAAAAGAACTTTTCAATCGAACTGAGAAATTTTGAATGAAAATTATGAATCTTTAACTGCAATAGATCAATTTTAAACCAAAAAGATCAATTGTTAACAAATGAATTTAACTTCCAAACAAGACGCATAAGTTTCAAACAAAAAGATCAATTTAAAGATGAAATGTTGAACGTTTAATTGAAACACTTGAACTTTCAACTAAGAAGATGAATTTTTAAGAAAGAAGATTATTTGTAAACAATAAAACTAATTTTCTACCAAAGAAGATAATTTTTCAACAAAGTACATGAGCTTTCAATGAACTAGTCGAACTTTCAACTAAAAATACAAATTTTCAGACAAATTGCTTGATTTGAAACTTAAAAATATAAATATGCAAACAAAAAGTGGAGTAGATACATTTTCAGTTTATAAAAATTAATTTTTAACGAAATTCATGAATTTTTAACTTGATTTTGAACCAAAACGATGAATTTTCAAAGATAATAAATCTTTACCTGTAAGAGTTGAATTTTCAAATAAAATGATAAATCTTCAACTGGAATAGTGGAGTTTTCTACTAAAAAGATTAATTTTTTTACCAAAAAAGACGATTTTTCAACCAAATACATGACTTGTAACGAAAATTTCAATTTTGTATTAAAAACAGACATATTTTTAAGCAAATAGTTGAATTTTTAACTATCAAATACCATTTTCCAATCAAAAGTATAAAAGTGAAATTTTCAGTTGAAAAAGTAAATTAATTTTCAACCTTAATTATGAATGCTCAACTAAAATTATGAATGTTTAACTAAAAATATGAATCTTCAACTAGAATCATTTAATTATAAACCATGCAGATGAATTTTCAACCACTAAAATTCATTTCTACAAAAAATACGAATTTTCAATTGAGAAAGATCATTTTTCAACAAATAAAAATAGTTTCAACTGTAACAATAAATTAATTCGCAGCAAAAAAAATTGAGGAAAGGAAAAAACAAATTTCCAACAAAACAGTTCAATTTTCAACCAAAAAAATGCATTTTCAACTAAAATGATGAATCTTGAACACACACAAAAATCAGTGGATTTAGCTTTTAACTAATTAATATAATTTTTATTAAAAAAAATGAATTCTGAATGAAAAATATTGATATTTCAACCAAAAAAGACTAATTTTAAAAATAAAAAAAGTTAAATTCATCAAAATAAGACTTTTAAAATTTATTTTTTAACTAAATAAGATTTTGTTGTCAATAGAGAGAAAATATTGTAGAAAACTGCTAACTCTCAGCAAAATACGCGCAGTTTCAATAAGATACTTAAATTTTCAAACTAAAGGCGATCAATTTTTAACCAAAAATAGAATCGTTAAATTTTCATCTAAAAAAATAATTTAAAAAATGTTCAACAAAATAGTTAAATGCAGTAATATAAAGCTACTTTTACGAATTAAGAATTATTGTTATTTAATCCTATAATGCAATTTAAACAAAAAATTAAGCATACTCGCGAAAAAATTCCCTGACAATTCCAGGTTTTTCAGGTATGCTAGACACCCTTCTTAGACAAATTTCCTGATTTGCTGCGAGTGTAAAGCCTGTTTTTAACATAATTTCAAGTTATAGATAGGGCTGCCACAGACTAATCTACTTTAACAAACTGATAAAAGTGACTAATTTAAGCTAAAAAGTGACTAGAAGTGAATAGTTTTTAACAAAAAAGTGACTAAAAGTGATTAATGTTCACACAAAAAGATGCCTGTTATGTTCACAGGAACACTTATTAATTCCATAATTTTAATTTATTTACACACATATTTCATGGGAGTACTTTGAAAAGATTAGATGAAATTCCAGTGCTAAATTTTGGGATGAATACCAATCTCACAATTTCCAGAATAAATTTTAAAAGTCACAGGAAAATTAAGAAACTAAAATAATTTAAACTTGAATATTAAATAGAATTTTCATAATATAGATTATTCCATACATAATTATATATTACTCAAATTCTTTTTTTTAGATAAAATCTAAAATATCATTATTTATTTTCTCTACTGCCTTCTGGGTTTTATTAATTTCTTCTAATTCTTTCAGCAATTTTCTTACTGCTTTTTGATATTTTTTCCCAGGAAAATAAGCAAGAAAATTGACATACGGTATTCCCAGAAAAACACAATCTTACTTTTGTTTTTAAAGGATAAAGGATTTAGTCAATACATTTTCTAAGCTTATATTTTAAACTTATGGTATTTTAAACCTATAAGAACTATGGAAGCAGTTAGGAAATCATTGTTAAAATTGACAGAAATATATTTTACTTCTGCTTATTAGAAAGTGAAGTCTAATCGTAAATTGAAATAGTACTAGTACAAATTCATATTTATTTTTACTTTGCATAGACGTGTGTAACTTCTATTAATAATTAAATTCACAATTTTACTAGATAATGGGCAAGACAACATACTAGCCACGAAAACGTTGTTGATGTAACGACAAAGTCGATAAAAAAAAGAGTGCAATTATCAGTAATTATGAGAATGAGATGGAGACTAGAACGTTTAAAAACTCTAAAATGACCTTAACTTTTAAAAAAGTGACTCATAGTAACTATTTCTTAAAAAAGTGACTAAAAAGTGACTTGAAAAAAGAATGTAACTAAAAGGGACTTAAGTGACTGTGTGGCAGCCCTGGTTATAGACTTTTACCTTTTTTCCTTTGTCATCTACTTCCCAATGTTTGTTGTCGACAAATTTGTGGGAGTCTGGCCGTTTTCCTTTGAAAACTAATATAGCAAACCATTTACTGTGAACATGGCTTTCATCCGGAATACAGGGAATTGCATCGAAATATACGATGTCATCTATTTTCAAGACATCGGTGAGAGCTCTGGAAGATTGTAATCTCTTGCCGTCCAAGTAAAATTTACTCGCCAAAAAATATATCTTTGAGTCGCTCTCAGAATAATAGTCTGTGGAAATGACACCATGTCGTTTTTGAACTTCCTTAATCGATCCTGTGATGTTGACGAGACCTGTTTTTAATTTCATCATGTATGCTGGTCTCTTTTCGTATTTTTGGCATATCATGACGTACCAAACGGACGGTTGATCGCTATCTTGACTGTTCAAAATGTGACAGGAAAATATGACCTGAGGCAACAAAAATTTTGAGAGAATTTTATGTGTAAATTATTGAGACATTGAGACCTCACACAGCTTTAGAATTCTTTTAAAACAAAGGAAATAGGGTGATTTTTCATGAAAATAAGGGGATAGGGCAAAGGAACCAAATGTGGATTGGGCTTTTAGAAACAATGTGTTTAACAATACAATTATAGTCAAAAATTAATTTATTTGATAGTAAATGTTTGGTTGATTCCTTGAAATGCAATATAAAAATTGTCGAGTTTCAAACAACTTTTTTACCAGCTTGACAACATTTTTTGAACTTTTTGAAAATAAGTTTAAGCACTAGTCATACAAAATTTATTTACTGATCACTCGTTGGAGATCCATTATTGGGCCCCTACGCTAATATAGGTCACTGCGTTTTTTGCAATGAAAATTGACGAGAATGATAAGCCAGGTATAAATAAGATAAGCCCGACCTAGAAATTGATAGTCTTTAGTTAAAAAATCCAGTATCTGCTTGAAAACTCATCTTTTTTTGAAAAATCAACAGTTTGTTTGCAATTTTTTCTCTCTCTCTTACACCAAAATTTTTTCTTAGTTGACAATTCAACTCTTGTTGAAAAGTCCTAATTATTGACTGAAGTCAACTGTTTTTGATTAAAATTGTTTTATCTTTTCTGATTAAAATAAGCACTACTTTTTTCATTCAGAATTCATCTTTTTAAAATAAAAATGTAATTACTTGGTTAAAAGTTAAACTCTTTTTTTAGAAATTAAGTATTTGGTTGAAGATTCATGATTTTCATTGAAAATAATTTATCTCTGGTTGAAAAATAAGCTATTTTATTAAAAATGCGTTTTTTTCTTTGGCGTAAAATTATTTTTTGTTACTAAAAATGTAATTATTACAGTTGAAACTTTAATTATTTTTAACATTAACTTTTTTAACCAAAAAATTAAATATTTCATTTTTGGTTCAAAGATTATATTTTTTAGTGTGAAATTCATACTTTTAGTAGAAAATAATCTTCTTAGTTAAAAGTCCATTTTTTTAGTTTTAAATCAAACTGTTTCAGTTTAGGAGTTATCATTTTAGTTAGAAATTTATCAGTTGGGTTAAAAAAATGTTTTAACCTGAAAATGTAGCCCTTCTATTTTTTCTTAAAAATTTACATTTTTTTAGTTTAAAATTTAACTATGTGGTTGGAAAATTGTCTTTTTTAGCTGAAAATTCAACTATTTCGTTGAAAATTAATGCATTTTGCTACAAAATCCAGTTTTTTATATTCTCATCACTTATGACCTCAGTTTTTCAACGGATATCCACGTTTTCATACCCGTTGAAGCCGACAATCAAGTTTTTGTGATGGCGTCTGTATGGCTGTCCGTCCATAAACACGACAACTTGAAAAAATGAACGGACCAGATTTTTTTTTTGAAAATGAATCTTTTTAGTTGAACATTCGCGTTAAACAATCATAATTTTAGTTGAAAATTCAACTAATTGGTTAAGAATTCATCTATCTTGTTGAAAATGTAATATTTTTCTTAAAAAGTTCGGAATTTGACTTCTTAGTTTAACATTCCACAAAATTCGGTTTTATAATAGTATCAATTCACGGTCAAAACAATAGTAATCTGCATTTAGACCGCTGATCCCAAATGTAATTTCTTGCCCTAAATTCTTTTCAATAAAATTAATGCTTATACCATATTGAATTCAATATGAATCACTTTAAATTCCTAAGATATCGAATCCAAAAATATTACATCTTCAATAAAATAGTTGACTTTTCAAATAAAAAAGATTTTCTACCAAAAGAGATGAGTTTTCAACCAAGAAAGACGAATTTTTAACAAAAAAAAAGGTTTGAAGAAAAAAGTTTACTTCTTTAAACAAATTCATTTAATTTTCAACAAGATAAAACTTCCAATTTTTAAGCCAAAAAGGCGGGATTTTTTTAAGACAATTAAATTTTCATTCAAAAAATTAATTTCGACCAAAAATGAAAATTTGAATGATCTAAACGAACTTTTTGGAGCAAGACTCCAGTTGTTTCTCTTCTTTTTCCACACGTACAATTTAACTAGATTCTTATCTAACATTTTAAAACCAATTTCAGGAAACACTAATGCATTTGTAACAAATAGTTGGGAATTTAAAGAAAATTTTAAAAATATCAATGTACTGAAAAGACACTCTTTAGTTTCTCTTGACGTTGTTTCGATGATTGATAATATTCCGTTAGATTTGGCTTTGAATTGCATAGCAACTAGGACTTTTTTTAATAATACGGTGTTTTCATTTAACAATAAATTTTATAAACAACTGTAAGGTTGCCCAATGGGTTCTCCATTGTCACCTATTGTTTCAAATTTAGTAATTAAAGATATAGAAAAGAGAGCATCAGAAACTTAAATTTTACACCAATTTTATATAAACGATATGTTGATGATATTTTCTTAATCATACCAACCAACACAATTTTAGACGTAGTAAACAATTTCAACAGCACTGATATTTCGATGCAGTTCACTTACGAAATTGAAAATAATAATTCTTTAAATTTTCTAGATTTGATGATTAGAAAAACGTTGGAAGGTGATTTGATAACTAATTAGTATAAGAAACCGTCGTGGTCTGGGCTGTATTTGAATTTTTATTATCACCATTTGTTCAGTCAGAAAATTGGTTTAATTAAAGGCTTAGTAGACAGATGTATAAAATTAAGCAATGTTAAATTTAGAAAAGAAAATTTAGATAATTTAAAAGTTACTTTATTGAAGAATATTTATCCACTTCCATTAATTGAAAGTGTTATAAAAGAACGAATTCCCGAAATTTACAATAATTCATACAAAAATAATAAGCAAAAAAAAATGGTCAGATAAATACAACTAAACAGATTTAAAGGTTACGTTACCTTTTATTCAAGATCTTTCTGAAAGACTAAGACGTTCTTTTAAAAAATATAACATCAACATTTATTTTTAAAATAACCATACTTTAGATAATTTTCTTTTGAATAAAAAAAAATATTCGGATGAGGTTGAAAATTAATAAGGTGTCGTTTACTTAATAAAATGAACTTTTTGCAATAAAGTTTACATCGCAGAAACTGGAAAAAGATTAAAAACTAAAGTTTCAGAGCATAAGAGAGATTGTGAAATTGCAAATTTAAACACTGGTTTGTCTTAAGACTCATGGAATTTTGATCACTTTTTTTATTTTTATTTTAGTAACCTTAGAATTGTAGCTAGGGAACGAAACACTTATAAACGTCGAATTATTGAATCTATTTTTATCAAAAAATTTAATAAAATTTCAATTAATCTTCAGCTTAAAGCATTAAATATAAACCAGATGTATCAATGCATTTTATATTAAATTTTATATTTCAACATACAAATAACCCCACACAATTTACATTAAAATCCGGCCCCGGTCAAATTGAGTGAAATTGCAATATAATATAGTTGAAAGCCCTGCAAAATCCTAATGGGTACTAGTCCAAAAAATCAAAAGTTTTCGTGATAGGTGGGACTGAACGAGAAAAATTAGACAATACTAGAAACACTGGTAAGACCAGGCCAGCTAATAAGGGCAACGAAATGGCGGTGTCCTGGTAATAATAGGTGAAATCATGGTGCTATCCTGGAAATGTAAATACTGTTCGAAATATTCAAGGTAGAAGACAGTTGAGTCAATGAATACAAGACTGTAGATCAGTCTAATTATCAAAGGAAAAGCCAGTCCAGCTACTAAATGCAATTCAATTGGAGCGCCCTGGCAATGTGAAGATTTTTCAAAATAATCAAGGCGAAAGACATTCTGGGCAACCAAAGATATTTTGTAGTCCAGATAATAAAGACAAGGCTATAGGTCAGTCCAACGAACAAAGGCAAAACATGTTATTAGTCCAGTCACTGCCCAGCATTTGTTGGTTTGACTGATTTATATTCTTCTCTTAACCGACTGTAATAATAAGATGTCTTGCATTTGTCGGTTGGACTGATTTATAGTCTTGTCTTAACCGATTGAACTCATAACATGTCTTGCATTTGTTGGTTTGACTGATTTATAGACTTGTCTTAACTCACTGGACTAATAACATGTTTTGCCTTTGTTCGCTGGACTAACCTCGTCTTGTCTTAATTATCTGCACTACAAAATATCTTTGGTAGTCCAGAATTTATTTGCCTTGATTATTTTGAAGAATGTTCACATTGCCAGGGCAGTCCCATTGCATTGCCTATAGTAGCTAGACTGGCTTTTCCTTTGATAATTAGACTGATCTACAGTCGCACTATAATTTCGCCTATTATTGCCAGGACAGCGCCATTTGTTGCCCTTATTAGCTGAACTGGTCTTATCAGTGTTTCTAGTGTTGTCAGGGATTGTGTTAATCACAGTTTATTGAAAAATCTGCATCTCACCTTCAAGTTTCAAGCGGGACATTAGATTCGCTTGTAGTCATATTTTTCTCTCTCAACCCCACCTATCTTGAAAAGTTTTGATTTTTTGGACTAGTACCCATTAGGATTTTTTTATCAGGCTTTGGAATATATTATATTGCAATTTCAGCCTATTTGACCGGGGCCGGATTTTAATTAAATTGTGCGGGGTCCTTTAAAAAATAAACTCAATTCCGAATTTTAAATCCTTTCAGCTTTGGTGCGCTATGTTCATTTGCTCGATAGTTTTTTGATAATTTAATGCAATTATTGACTAAGTATTTGAATTTAAATTTAAAATTTAAACTTATTTTTGGTAATACCAAAAATAAGTTGGTATGTTTCTAATTTGTTCTTATAATTTAGTTTTAATTGATTGTGTTTAAAAACAAAAACACTTTGTCTTTTAGAGAAGGAATTTTTTCCTGATAAAGGTCCGCAGTGAGTGTCGAAACGTTAAAAATATAAGGACTTTTTAACAACTACAATCGTTTTTTGGTTGTTTTAAATTGGACCGTATGGCCGAAATAAGGAAAAATTTATTAAAATTTTGAAAAATTAAAATGTCCAACAAAATAGTTTAATTTTTTACAAAAAAAATGACTTTGTACCCAAATAATTGAATGTTCACCAAAAAGTTGTATTTTACCCAAATAGTTACATTTTTCCCAAAAAGATGAATGTTCAACCAAGAAGGTTAATTTTATACCAATAAGAAAAGAAAATTTTCAACAAAAGATTTAAATTTTCAACCAAATAAATGAATTTTCGATAAAATAACATTTTAACAAGATCCTTCAACTTTTAAACAAGCAGTTGACTTTTCAAACCGAATAGGCGAATTTAAAGAAAAATGCATGGATTTCCAAATAGAAAGGTCAGTTTTTAACCAGGAATGGAATTAATGAAGTTTCAGTAAAAAATTAATTTGCAACTAAATAGACGAATCATCAACAAACAAGAAATGAAGTTTTAACAAAGTCGCTCAACTTTTAAAAAAGTCGTTGAATTTTCAAAAAAAATTATTCTCTACAATAAACACACAACAAAAGAGTTGAATCCTCAACCGTAACGGATTAATTATTTTCAACCAAAGTTGCATTTTTATAAAAAAAATTCAATTCGAGAAACGATTAATTTTGTATAAAAAAAGGCGATTTTCGAAAGAAATACTTGAATTCTCAACTAAAATAAGGTCCATTTTCAACCAAAAATGGAATATTTTTCATGAAATGTTTTCAATGGAAAAATTTTCAACAAAATAGTTTCATTTTCAACTCGAGAAAAGTTTTCAACTTAAATGATGAATTCTTAACGAAAAATGTTGTTAATAATTCAACCAAAAACAATTTTAATTTGAAGTAAAAAATAGGTTCAGTCCTAACAAGAAATAAATTCCTACGGAATGGTATAACTTTTTACCAAAAAACATTTTTAAGAAAATAAATTAATTTTCAGCCAAATACTTGAATTTTGAACTAAGAAAAGATATCAATTTTCAACCAAATAGGAAAATTAAAATTTCATTTATTAATACAATTAATTGCAAATAAAAAAAACATTTGTCCCGACAAATGAATTAAATTTTCAACGAAATATATAAATCTCCAATGAATTTTTTTTTAACAAAACAGTTCAACTTTCAATGAAGTCGTTTAAATTTAAACAAAAAAGATGAATTCTTGACGAAAAATTTACCAAATGGAATTTTAATTTTAAATAAAACAGTTGAATTCAACCAAAAAATACTAATTTCCAACAAAATAGTTAAATCCTCAACCAAAACCACCAAATCAGATTAATTTTCAAACCAAATTTTGATTTAAAAAAAAATAATTAATTTTTTACCAAAATAGTTGATTTTTCCTAATAAAAAGATTGGTTTCTAACACAAAATTTGAATTTTCAACCAAAAAGGATAATTTTTTAACACACTTGTTAAATAATCGCTGGGGGATTATATTGACCCTCAATAATAAATTTTGTAGAAATTTTTTATGTAAGTTGTTGGCTTTAAGGTCAGGTGAATTGAAACTAATTAAGTTGTGTCAAACGTTTCGGCACACAATGGTGACCCTTATCAATTAGTTTTATTAAATCTCATAAGAATTTGTACCAATTATTTGGCAAAATGACGTGTTTTTTGTTTTTTTCCTCCTCAAGAGAGAATTGCAAGATTTGAACCTCTTGAGCCAACAACTTACATCAACAATTTCTACAACACTTGTTAAATATTGAATAAAATAATTTAATAATTAGTTGGATTTTCTTATTGGGTTCGGTTAATTAAGATCGCATTTAACCGCAAAAACAAGAAAACAGAAAGTTTCTTAAAAACAGTGGAGGAAAAAAGGAATTAGTTTTAAAAAGGGGAAGAGGGGAATAGGAGAAAGAGTATAAAGTTTGAACTTGTTTAGTAATATTATAACAAATTAGTTTCACTCCTAGGTTTGTTTTCACATTTTTTTTAGAATCTTTTAACATTCAATTAGATGTAAGATACCATTTATTTCAAATTTAAACATATATTATAAATATTACAACATTTGGAGAGAAATCAATGAAGAATTTTATAAAAAGATTTAAATTTCCGGTATAATCTTAATATTCTGACCAAACAATGAAGTGACGAAAACAAAACTTAAATATTGTGACTATTATCATATGATTATTCATAAAAAGGGGATTTAAAATACAATATAAATTGTATAAATTTACCTGGGATCCAACTGTTATGTACTCGTTCAAATGTCCGTCTTCAGGAATGTGTCTACCATTGTGATAAAACTTGTCTTTTCGCAACAAGGCTTTTTCCACTTTATTATTCAATTCGAACTCAATTTCAGCCTTATCTAACCCATTAATTCGCGAAACTGAGCCGATTCTGTCGAACAGAAATTTTTTATTTTGCATACTTTGCATGGTTATTGCAATTTTGAGGTTAATATGCTTCCGGCGATTTTCTCGTTTAAATTATCGAGAATAAAGTGAGGATTACTTAATTTCCTGGAAAATACGCCAAAGCCGAATTCATCTGATTATTTTTTTTATGCAATCCAGTAATCCACTATCAAGACTATCACTGTTGTTTCTCGTCTTTTTGGTTGTCAATCATGCTGTTGTTCTTTGCGCGCTAGCACGAAGTACTTCGTGCGCGCTAGGCTACCTGTTACGATGTGAAGTATGCCACTCGTGCGGCATGGTAATGGTGCCAATGTACCAAACAGCAAATTGAGCGCCAAATTTAAATTTGGATAATTCCATATTTGATATGCCTAGAGAACTTCCATTAATTACGTAAAGTCAGAAAATACCCTTTTCAGAAATTATTTTTGAAATTGTAGACGTTTTTATTTTAGTAAGATTTTTTTTTACTGCCTCTTCCTTACGGAAGATTGTATGTTTAAGCAATTCCAGGTCCAAGAATCTAAAGAATTTTAGCCATTTAAGATAATTTCGATGAAAATTCGAGTAACGATTCTCCTAGTTGTTAGCTTAAAAACTCTAAAATAATTTTTGAAACATTCAAAAAACTTGTGAGATATTCAACATTGAAAATTTTATTCCGCTTTTCTTTGAACTTTCATAAGTTTGATGATTTTCGTTTTAATTATTCCTAATAAGACCCAGTTTTGAAAAATCATTTTTGTAAACCACTGATATTTTTCAAAAACAAATTGTCAAACTGAATTTCTGAAAAAATCCCATTTTTCTTTTCTTTGATTTTTTTATGGATCGCCAACAATGTTCTGTATATTTAATTATTTCTCAAGAACTAAGAGAGATCACATTTTGATATTTACAGGTTTGCAATTTTTTTGTAAAATCCTAGAAGTTTATAAAATATATATTTTTCTCAACAAATATTTTTTGTAAACTGTGTCTTGGCACGAAATTTTTTAAAAATATACCTTGATAGCATTAAAATCACCAAAGTTATAAAAGTTAAAAAAAGGATCAAAATTTGTAATATCTCCTAAGTTTTTTTAACGAAAAAAAATGATTTTAGGGTCTTTGTTTTAACACCTAATAGAACAGATATTAGAAAGTTTGACAAAAAAATGGATTTTTTTTTAATAACAATTTTCGTGATTAAAACAAAAACTGTGCGTCTTATCAAAAAAATGGTTTAAAGTAGATCTTTTTGACATAAACAATATAAGTTCTTAACATTTTTTTTACAATATATATATTTATTCTGCAAAATAGTATTTTGTTATTAAAGTTTTTGACGATTGTAACAAAAAATATATATTTCGTAAAATTTCTTTGTAGAAAAAGACATAACCAATGCTCTTTAAATAAATTAATTTAAACAAAATATTATGTTAGCAAAAATTTTGTTTTCTTTTTGCTTCAAATTTATATTTTTTAGTAGGTCATTTTAGATTTTTTCCTTAAGTCGCGACAATATTTTTTTTTAAATCTTTCTATTGCAGAATGATGTTTTTATTTGAATAGATTCGTTTTGTAATTCATTTTAAATATTTTCAGTATTATGAAAATTAAACGAATTTTTTGGTTCCAGAGAACAAATTTGATGGTGGGCATAAAAAAAAACTTAATATTGACTCATAAGAAATCTCGAAAAATAAAATTTCGGACCCGTAATAATAAAATATATTTTATTTACTATTATTTTATTATTCAACAAATCCTTAATTGCTTATCTTTGGCAATTCTCTTGTGTCAGGAAGTTTACTATGTCCGATATTTTATAATGTTCTCAATTTTATTTTGGGTATTTTCAAATTCTGTAATCTCATAAACTGTCTCAGGAATTTTCCAATTCATGATTTTAAAAAAGTCGGCGATTTTCTAATTTCAGGAATTTTGTTAAAAGTATTTTTTGTTTCTGAAATTTTCCATTTTCCAGAATTTTATTTATCGAGATTTTTCTGTTTGGTGTTTGGTCTTCAAAATTCATAGAAAATTCCTACTGGTAAAAAAATGCTGAAAATATTTTTTAATAGGTTTTTGCTAGTAAATAGCAATGCGTGTAAGACATTTTTTTTAAAAATGGTTCAATTTAGAATTCTTTGAAAACGTGAAAAACGAATGTTTTTTGGATTGAGTTTAGTTCATACTTTTTTAGGAAAATTTAAGTATGTCGAAACTGAAATTTTTTCAGCTTGTATTGAAGAACCATGCAAATATTTTTCCCTAATTTTCTAATTTTGTGACTGAATTTTCTTTGTCATTTTACCGCTTTAAACAACACGAAAAAAAATTTCTTATAAAAGAAAATAATTTGTTCAACAATTTGAATACAAGTTTTTTTCTTTTTTGACTGCAAAATTTGTATCTATTGAAAATTCGTGTTTTTGCTTGGAAAATTTACATTTTTAGTTAAAAAATCATCTATTTTGCAAAAAATATAACCTATTTGTTGAACATTTCTTGGTTTTTGTTTAAATTAATTTTTTACTGAAAAATTAACTTCTCTATTTTTGGTGGAAAATTAATCTTTCTTAGTTGAAAATTCATCTATTTGATTAAAAAACCATATATTTCGTTAAATATTCGTCTGTTTAATTAAAAATTTAGCTATTTTGTTAAAAATTTAATTATTGATTTTGTTAAAAGTTCATCGATTTTATCGTTTTATCGAAAGTTTAACAGTTTTGTTCAAGATTTGTCTATATTTGGGCAGAAAATTCAACTTTTAGAAGTTTAATCTTTCTTATTTAAAATTAGACCATTTGGTCGAAAATTCAGCAAATTTATTTCGTTGGAAATTGAAATATTTTGATAAAAGGTCAGTGAAAATGAAATATTGGTCATGAAAAAATCATGCTAAAGTCAGGGAATAATATAAAACAATGTAATTTTTATTTGTAAATCTTATAGCTAGTTTTTTAATTATTTTTTCATCACATATGTGTTTTATAAATAATCTTAGTCTAAGAATTAAAACTGCATGCCGATTAATAACCAACATTTTCTATTTATTCCGGAAATATTTTGTTCATTGGTACTCGACTGAATAATTCATTTCCAATTTGCGCAAAGACTAAACCAAAGCTTTTCTCATATGGTTGCTGAAGCTCCTTAAACAGCAAATCTGCATTTTCGCTTATGAAGTTTTCCATGGGCTTAGCTACAAAAAATAATCTTAAATTAATCAAACTTATATAAAACTGTGCAACTTTATATTTAAAATCTAAAGCAACCTTTGCAAAATTGTTTACTAAATCTTTAAATGAAAATTCATTTGAATTATTTGTATATCAAAGTTATTTTCTTTAAATAATTAACACACATATCAAACTTTAAAAACAAGAGCTAAAAATTTATTTTTTTTTCAAAAAGGACCGACAAATTTTGACTTTGACATTTTGGTACTTTATGAGAATAGTTTTCAAAATTGACACATTGAAATCAAGTTAGATAATAAACAAAGATTTTGTGTTCTTACACAAAACTGGATCGCCGTCGAAAAGATTATCGAAACGTAGAAAAACTTTGTCAGGACTGAATTTAACATTGAACTGTTTTATTTTCAGATAATTCTCACCATCCTTTTCGTACTTTTCAAAATATATTGTACTTCTCGTCTTGAGATGAACTGAAAATAATATTATAGACTGTCGTTATTTTATTTATCAATAGTTGAAAAAAATAATTACATTTATTACAAATAATTAATAGAGCTATTACTTCTTTTAATAGAACTCAATGTTAATGCAGCATTTTTCACTTACGCATAGTAATATTAGAATGTCCATTGCCTCTAATGGGCAATAATAAGACCTTTCCATCGATTTTGTAATTTCCGACGAAATCAATTTTTGGATGATAAGAATCATAGACAATTGTCATCGTATCCCAGTCAGTTCTGCAAAAAAAAACGATAAAAGTAAAACAGTTTTTTATCCTTTTGATTATATTTTTGTAGTATATATTTTCATTGAGATCAATTTATTTAATATGCTTGCTTACTAGGTAGTATCTATGTGTAACGCAATTTAGGTACAAAGAGTCCCTTTTCCAGATCCCGCAGTTGGTTCCGAAAAAATTCGGCTATTCGCACCGAAATTTTGGTACACATAGCCACGGCCTTAGAATTAACACTTCTGACATAAGAGTAAATTTTACAAAAGATTTTTTTTTTAAATTGGCAGAAATTAAAATAATATATACGAACGTAAGTTTTCGTGGTTCGAGACCCCTAGTTAGTCCATGAAGTTCAATATTATTATATTCTTGTTTAAGAGATACTGATCCTTCAGTGCCGCCAATGGATATACTGTTGACTTTCAGAGGTTCCAGCGGCAATATTCTGAAAGTTCTCGAACCTTTTGGAAATAAGAGTTTAAATTATATTTAAATTACTAGCAGTCCCTGGTTTTTTTTCCTAACAGCATACATATAAACATTTTAGAAATCCATCCTTTAAAAAAATTGTAATACTAAGAGTTGTGATGTTTGTTGAGAAAATAATTAATAATATTTCAGATGTGAAGTTTAACTTGCGATCATTTGGTCCATTTTTTGCAATAACGAAATTTAAATTAAAAATCTTGAATATTTATGCACACTGGTCGACACTCCTTTAACATCTAATCAATAATAAATAATTTAATATAAAAATAATTCTAAATTTAAAAAAATATATATTGAACAATTTTGAATTGAAAACATTCAAAATCAAACAATTTTTATTACGTACAAGTTTGTACAAAAATGAAATGTTGAGACTGAAACGAAAAGGAATTAAAGTTGTTTTATTTCTAAATACAAACGCTTTAAAATTGAATAATATGGAATTGGAAAATATCAGAATTTTTTTTTTAAATTCCTTTACAAACGAGGTGAAATATGATCTAATTTCTAATTCAAAGCCTTTCAAATTAAATTGTATGATTTCAGATTTCAAATCGTCCCAAATTGACTAGTTTCAGATAACAATTAAGAAATTGGATCATTTAAAATTCCAAGAAATAGAAATTGTATATTTTCGTATTATTACAGTTTAAAATTAAATAACTTAAAACTGAATACACTTGAATTAAAATATTTTTTATTTTAAAGCTGTTAAAACAATTTGAAACTGAAATCCAAATTGAATGTTTCGAAGTCAAAGCATCGCAAATTCTAGAATTGTGTAGTCATTAGGACAAAAATTATAATTAATATTAAGATTGATGAGACTAATTTTTCTAGGTACAAAATATAAATTCACCGTTATTTTCATAATTAAAAAAGAAAAAATTTTCAGTTAGAAACCTTTAAAATTAAATTTCTCTAAACAACGCTCAAAAGTACGTTATTGGCTAAACGCGATTTATAATTGAAAAAATTTATTTTAAAATCCAACAATTGTGATATAAAAACTTTTTATAATCAAATCCTTTAAAATTCAATTATTTCAAGTAAATTTAAATCTTTTAAAAATTGAAAGGTATACTTTTAAAAATGCACGACATTTTAATTTTAATTTCAAACGTATAACCTATGAAAGAAAAAAATTGAAAATTGAGCGACACAATGAAAACTCAGAACTATAAAATTGTAATTAGAATTATTTTATTCATTCTTAAAATCATCCAATCAATTATTTTGCAATAAAAATTATTCGACCGAAAATCGGACAATTTAAAAATATTACATTGAAAATTAAAAAGTAATTTATAGAATAATATTTTGGAACATTTTCAAATTTAAAAAAAGCAATTTAGTTTTCAGTGCCTGGTTCTAAAATATTTTCATTTTTAAGGCTTAAATTTAAGAAATCATTTTCCTAATTTTTTCACTATTTTGAATTTATTCTGGAGGTATTTACGTTAAAATTAGTTAATTACTACCAACTCTTTTAATTTGACATTCTGCGATTTCGAAGAATTAAAAAAAAACAATTTTGTAGTCCTGAGATTTTAATGTTTTTTCGTTTAAAATTATTATCGATTTGGGAGGATTTCAATTTAAAATTGTTGAATCATTAAGGCTATCAATTAAAAATTATTGTACAATATTTGCAGTCCAATTCTCAATATAAATCCAAAATATTTGAAGGTGGCCTCAGAAACAAAAACAAATTTTTCGTAATTTCCCGGATGTCAAGCACTTTTCATGTCATTAATAATACTTAATTGATATGAAAAGAGTCATAAATCCTTGATGAAGATAGTATCCGCTCAAAACCTTCTAAATGCTTACATTTATGAATAAATAATGAAATGTTGATTGTTTAACATGAAGGTATTTAAAGAAAAAACATCAGCTTTATTTTCAGAAAAAATAGAAGAAAAAATGAGCCCCTAATAAAAAAAGTTAAAAAAGTAAGTTTCTAAAGGTAAAAAATTTAGTTTCAAACCTCAAAATGTAGTTCTTTCAGAAGCGTTAAAAAGTAAGCAATTCAAGAGTTCGATTGAAAATTGAAACATTCTCAGATTAGGATGTTGAAATTAGTAAGTCGTTAAAAATGATTAATTTTTTAATTTTGTGTCATGGTTTATAAAATTAAATCATTTTAATCCAAAGTCTTCTGTCTACTGTCAAATTGCCATTTTAAAAATTTCGTGAGACATCAAGCACGCAAAAACGATCGAAGAATAGGAGCTTCAATATGGATAGAACGAGTGAACGAATGGTCGATTATGATAGTTCATAATTATATAATAATTTTTCAAATTAATTCGTTTACTTATTTCCGCATTTCACTTGTTTCCACTCACTTATCGCGTGCTTTGTCTCTTGATTTTTGTTCTGTTACCGAGTTTGACAGTGTCAGTTGACGTCGTATCAAATTCTGTTTCCACTTGAAGTTGTTGCGATTTACTGGAAATTTTCTAGTTTGAATTGCAATATTAAATTCATATCTTGTTAGTTGGAAATAACAATAATTTTTTTCTGAATTAAGGATATTTAAAATTATACGTATTATTGAGAAAGTTCCATAAAAAATGGAACTCATTACAACTGCAGTTACTTCGGGAAAATAGGAATTTGTATGAGAATTTTCAAAAATTAAATCAAGGCTGTCATTTTTACTATGCCCCACTAAATAAGTCTAAATCCTTAAAATTTAACTATTCCAAATAAGGGATTAAAAATGCATCAATTTCTATGGTGCACATTAAATATTGAAGAGTCTTTATTTACAAATATATAAAATTGAAGAATTTAAATTTACGAATCCTTAAAATTAAAAAATTTTCCATTGTAAAACTTGTAAATTAAACTACTTCAAGAGAAAGAGCAAAATTGCATATCTTTAAAATATAAATGTTGAAAATTGAATAACTTGCAATTTTACATTTTCAAAATTCATTCATTATCGATTGAATTAAAAATTGAAGTTTTTCATTTTTAAAATATGCAATTAAAAATTCTTCAATTTTTAAGTTTTACAATTAAAAGTTCTTTAAATTGTATAATTTATATTTGAAGTTTCATCAAGTTGAAAAGGTACACAATTGAAAACTCTTCACTTTTGATCTTAAAAATCACAATTTAAGAATTTTAAACAAAAATTCGTTAAAATTGAAGAATTTTCAATGACAAATCTTCAATATTATAGAACTTTGAATTTTAAACCTTTAAAATTGAAGTGTTTTTAATTTTGAAAATATACAATTAAAAATTATTTGGTTTTAAGTTTTATAATTATTCTTATATTATTCTTCGATTTAAAAGATTTAGAATTGAAAACTTGACTTTTGATTTCCAAAATCATCAAACTTTTAGAATTTTTTTGCATCTTTGAAATTAGAGAATTTTTAATGGTAAATGTTTAAAATTTAAGGATTTTAAATTATAAATCATTCAAATATAGGAGTTTTTGATTTCGACAATTTACAATTAAGAATTCTGCAATTTTGATGATTTAAATTTGAAATGTCTTCAATTTCGAAAATTTATAATTGGAAACTTGACTTTTGTTGTTCAAAATTATACAAAATCTATGAATTCTTATTTATACGTCTTTAAAATTGAAAAGTTTTTAATTTTTTAATTTAACAGTTAAAAATTGAGGCGCCGGATGCAAAAAGGAGATATAGAATTATTTTGCTGTAGTGGGAAGGCCCCTAAGCTCCTGAAAATGAAGTCTTGAATTTTAATTTTTGAAATATATATCCCGAGTGGAAATTTAATTTCGCATCTTTTTCTCTTCATAAAAAAAGTTTTAGCTTTTTTCTTTTTCGAATTATTTACGAAAAACTGATTTTTTCTCTGATCAAAATATTTTGATTTTTTTCACTTCAGCTCTCAGCGAAATGGAAAGTTTGTGATATTTTGTAATAAAACTTATCAGCAATATGAATTGTCATTTTCTGAGACTGATGGCGTTAGCGAAACATCAAAATGTTTATTTAAAAAATTGTTAATAATTTTTTTCCAAGACGGTACATAATTTGTGCACAAACAACTT
>JAAAKG020151162.1:0-31392 GCA_010014905.2 Druon quercuslanigerum
TCGTTCATCTCATTATAATAATTTTTGTTGAGTTTTCATAGGTGGCGGCGCTGAGTGGACGTCGTGCTAGCGCCGCCCCCTTTTCTCGGAAGTTAAGAGAGCAAAAAAATGCTTCTTTTAGCATAAAATTAGCACAAATAAAAGCAAATAATATGGCGTTTTCCGTTTTTCAATTAGCCTTTGTGGCGGCGCTGAGTGGACCGACCTAGAAATGACAACTATTTCAAGTTCAAAATTTGGCTCTTAAAGCTATACTTTTCGAGAGAAAAAATTAATTTGTATGGGATAAAATCGTTGAATTTCGTTTTTTTTTTTAATATTTTGTGTTAAGATTATTTAGGAAACAATTCCCGACAATAATATCAGGGAATTTTTTTATCTACACCTATATAATGCATATCATATTTCTGACATGTCATACTCGCGGAAATTTATATTGCGGAATCTCTCATTCGGAAAAGTTTGAAGTCCACAACAAATTATTAGAAATTAGTAGTGTGACTTAAATCATCAATGTGGCTAATCAAAGCGATGTTCTTTTTCAACCCCACTAGACGTTGGAGTATCGAACGTGATAAAAGGGTGTGTCCTACATTATTTCTATGACTTTTAACAAGTTTTTATCTCATTTTCTGAAAAATATTTATTATACGAAACTAATGTTTATATATATTTTTATAATATTCATTTTTTGAAACTCTGGGCTACAATTTAAAAAAATGGAGCTGAGTCTATTCAAGCCGGAGATACTTTAGTTTATTTTTACATTCTCATCATAATGAAAAGGAATTGTTTTTATGTGAAAACTGACTATAGCGGATCTCTATAAATCTCCACGTTTTGAGAGTTCCGAAATCCGAAAAAAAAAACATTTTTGCGATGGTGTTTGTTCTGTTTGTCGTTGTCATTGGAAAGGGTATAACTGTGCATGGAGTAACTGTGCACGAGGCCATCTGTGTCCGTCGTTGGTTACTGGTGGTAAAACTGTGCACGTTACTGGCCTCAGGCATTACTGTGCACGTGAACAGATGGGAAAACACCACCTGCGCACGTAGAGTTGTAAGCGAAAAAAGTTTTCGAATCAATTGTGACATGCCCAGTTCGGCCTCCCATATGCGCATGCGTATAGTTGGGAGTGTCCGATATATGCACGTGAACTTGTCAGATGAAAATATTAGAGCATTAATGTACACATGCACAGTTAAGAGTATCCCACGTGTACATGCGGATCTGTAAGTCGAAAATCTGATCGTATTATATGACATTTGAACAGTTGGGAGTGGCCCACCTGCGCACGTCCACAGTTATGCCAGTGGCCAACAATGTGCACAGTTGTGATCCTGGGCCTCGACGAGCAGTTAGTAGTATCAGATCTGTGCAAGTGCACTGTTGTATCACTCGCGAAATAAGACGTGCACAGTTGGGAGACTCTCATCTGTATACGCGAAGCTTTAGTAGAGTATCATCTGATTGACTTACAATTTTAATTGTCGTACTTTTTTTAAATTCCACAAATTCTATAACTGTGATGATTTTATATTTATCGAAACAAGTTGTGTAGAAAATTGTTCTCTTTTATGAGTATTACACATAGGTGTAACAGAATTTTTAAATCTTGAAAAAATGGTATAACAAAATTCAAAAATGCCTTCACTCGATCTTAACGATCTTTATTTTAGTCCCTAAAAACATCTAGCGAAACATAATGCAATCCAATCTTAAAAAAGTTATCAGGTGTACAGACGACGAAAACTATTACGTCAATGACAACAACGACGACAACAGAAATACAGATACCATCGTCAAACCGGTTTTTTTTTATTTAGGAGGTCTCGAAACGTGGATATTTAAAGAAATTCGCGATGGTCACTTTGCATATAAGACTTATCATAATGATGAGAATGAAAAATCTGTCTTTCGTGTCCTCAAAATATAAGAATTTCTTGAATAAGCATTAAAAACATGTTTAAAATTTGTAATGTTTGTAGAAGCATACCTTACAAACTGCTTATGTTCAAATTTTTGAATTTCGTAAGTTTAACATATGCTCACATGAAAGTTTCCAAAACTTAAGGTAACAGTTGTAGACATTAAAAAAATATTATTATTGTATGTGATTTCAAGTAATACTTAAAATGCTTGGAAATATTTTTCTACTGAAGAATGAATAAGATTTCTTTCAACAAAAAATGAAATCCTTTTCATGCTCAGCGTTGAAAAATAAAGAACTTTTAATTTCAAGCCTATAAAATTAAATTATTCAATAAAAAAAAGGTCACAATGAAACAATTTTACATGCAAATCTTTGAACTCTTAAATAACGAAAAATGAGCAACTATTGTACTTTAGGAAACTGTTAATTATAAGTGGTATCTCACTTTTCCTTTTTCGGAATTTCCAAGTTTCCAGTAAAGTTTAGAGAGCAACAATTAAAACTATAAAGCGTCAAAACCTGAGCCATTCAGAACAAAAAAAGTTTGCTCCTGCAAAATAAATGATTTTAAATGGCAAAATGTAAAAATTAAACGTTTGAGAACTCAAAGTCTTACAGTATAAAAATTTGAAGTGCTAAAACTTGTGTTTTAAATGATAAAATTATAGTGTAAAATAATTCAGAATTACATTCTTTTGAAATTATATAATTTTTGCTAACATTAGGTTACATTAAAAGTGACTGAATATGTCATTTCAATCAAAATTAACCAAATTCAAGGGCGAAAAGTAAATTCACTCTTTCTTATTTTAAATACATATTTTTCTTCAATAACTATAAAGATATAAATATTTGCATAAAATATACGTTAATGAAAATACTTTATATAACCACTTTATTAATTGATTGACGTCCTGATTTAATTTAGCTATCCATGTCACATGTCACGTCTTGAATTAAAAACTGCCCTGTCCGGTGGAAAACAAATTTCTGCTAAAAAGCTTCTTCCTAAAATGTATTAATATATAAAATAAAAACATTGAATGATATATGAAGAGCGATACACGCAATTATTGAATGAACATGATTCCAAGAATCTAGCATTTTCATTAACAATTTTGTTCAGAATAGTTTTTAGTTTCATGCACTCTGTCTGCAAACATAATTGAGTGAAAGATATTATTTACTTACAAAAATTGTAATTAAATAATAGTTGATCAACCATCCCTGTAAATAAAAAAAATAGTTTTTTTACAAACTCCCGTCTGAAAGTTAGACTTTCAAGGCCTAAATACAGCAGAGCGCTTTTAAAGAGGCCAATCCCAGGCCCCCTTACTTACTTTACACTGAGCTACCACGTTACGTCCCTAGGGAAGAAAACTAATTTGAGTTCTTCTTCCATGATACTGTTCAATATGATAAATATTATTCCTAAAACTTATGTCTGATAAGAATAAGTTCAGATATTAATGTCTAAAATCGGTTATAAATGGACTTTTGTATGCAGGTTTGAAACTAAATGTAAAATTGACGAAAAATCCAATTTCAAAAATGAAATTTCGCGTATATTTCAGATTCAACAAATCTAATATTTCATCTTTAGGGTGTCTTGGGCACCTAATATTAGAAAATGATCACTAGCTAAATCGCTGACATGGTTGTGTAGCCGATTAAAAAAAATCTTTGAATCACCCAAGTATTACTATGAAATAGGCCTGAAATATAGTAGCATTCTCAATTGTAAAAAAAGAAATAGGTAATGCATAAACAGTCTCTAAAAGATTAATTTGTGAGTTACGAAGGTAGATAAAATTGAGTTTGAAAGTTTTACCAGGTTACGCGTCATTTACCCTGTGGCAGATAAGTTAAGTATAACTGATACAGGTCTTTCAGCATTATATTTACAGTTGTTTAATTCTTTCTAAATTTTAGTCCTAACAGTGTGTAGAGAAATATCAGGACCCGGACCGGATGAAATAATCCGGACCCGGACTGCTTTGAAATGATTTTTTTTTACTTATTCTAGTGTGCCTTCCTGCACTCACGAGACGTCGGAAAGGGGTAAGGGTTCGATCAGCATTATTTCTGTAACCAGTCACAGGGGTACTTTCCTGCCCTCCAGGAGACATTGGAAAGGGTACGAGTTTGACCAAGATTATTTCTGTGAACAGATACAGGTTTGCCGTCTCGCCCCCACACACAGTGGGAAAAAATTATTTTTTTGGTTCAAAATAACGTACAGCCTACAAATATTAACCGATTTAAACAACAACAAAATTTTAAAAAAGGCTGATATGATTTCTAGCAGAGTTTTCGAGCCTGATTTTTAAATTAGGTTTTCAAATTCTGCATAAATAAACAAATATGACGAAAAAATGGCCAGTTGTTCTATTTGACATTCCCGGTGCTCTGCAATGACAGGAAAATTGTTCAAATCACCTAAGTTACAGAGAGTAACATTAGTTAAAGATGTTTCAACATTATACAATTAACAAAAAATTTTCTATTGGCAGATGACTGAAATTGAAAATAATTGTAATTTTAGCTGAAAACGAGTTTCATGAATTTAATGCCTTATGTCGCATTTCTTAAGTTTCAAAATATATATTATTTATCATTCAAAAAGAATTGATATGAAAAGGACTTTTGTGCAAAAGTTCCCAATCTCAATTTCTAAAATTTTTTATTTTTGAATATATATTATATTTATATAATATATTATATTTTTTTCTCTCAACAGCAAATTCTTGAGTCGATGGCTTGCCAGTCGTCATGTAACTTTGAGTATAATTTAATATAATTTGAGGTATTTGTTCACATGTATTTCTGAGTATACGTAAACTCCTATAAAATAGATGTCGGAAATATGCGAAATATGCGAGAGTGGAAACGACATGGGCATGAGCCGTAGGCTCCACACTAGTAAATGGCAGGATGCGTGTCTACCCGACCTCAGAATAATATATCCGTCCCCTCAACCCACATCATTCAGCCTTTTCTTTTTCGATTATTGTTAGCTATCTACACATTGTACAATGTACATTTTAGATCGAAAAAATTGGAAATCAAAAGAGTATGCAACTGAAAAGTTTCATATCGGGTCCCTTGGAACCTACGAAAAATTTGAAATAAGTTGAACAATATCATGAGGTTCGGTGAAGCTAAAACAAGTTTTGAACTAAGTAATTTTCTGGTTGTCAAAAAATCCCTGATAATTATTTTTTTGTAATCTAAATAATATGGACAATTTTCAAAAATGTCGTAGAGTATCAATATTTTCTATTTTTCTAGGACATAATTTGATTTCTATAAGGTTTAAAAAATTTAAGTCTTGAATAAATTAATTTATGGTCCAGTCATTCTCATTGTTGGGGTCTTTTTTGTTAACCTAAATTGTACAAGAAGTGCAATAAAGTTTCTGAATTTCAATAAATGTTTAGGTTCAAATTTTTCCAGATTCTAAAAGTCCGGACATTTCGTACGTTCATGCACGTTTATAATACTGTTGTATCCGGACGTATATACACAAGTTACATTCCCTTCCCTTCCCTCCCCCCACCCCTTAGCAGGTCCTTACTTTTACACAAGACCGCGTTATAAGCGTACGTACGGACTGTCTGGATCTATAGGAACGACCTTCAATTTTTAAATTTATGACAATAATTATATTTTGTTCTGGGACTAAAAATATTTAAATCTAAGTTTTTAAAAAATTGAACACTACGCAGGCTCAAAATAAAACTTTTCAGTACCAGGCTATTGTTGATTATGTCAAGTTTAGTTTTTCGATAATCCTAATATGCATACATTATGCTATTGTACATTGATAGTGCAGGTGTAACATATTATCAACAAAACGCTAAAATTTTAACGCTCAAAACACCCACATCCTCATAAAATGTACCTATATCTGCGTGTATATAGATATGCACAAACATTCCTTCGTTTGTTGGTTCGAATTTTCGATGATCGGGCAAATATTTGCGTTGGTTGGTCTACATCCGTTTCTGTACGCTGCACCGGCTGTGCGACTTCTGTATGCGAAAAAAAATGAAAAATTTATAAGAATAGGGGACGGTCTTTTCATGAGATATTTTCACAGATTAAACCGCGAGAAGGTTCGAAAAGTTGTGTGTGTGTATGCGCGCGTGTGTGTGTAAATGAAAAAATGGATGACTGACGATGCTTCAAATATTTGGATGAATGTACTGGAGCTTTGTGTGAATCACAGTAGATACGGCTGTTTTGGTCAGTCAACCGATTATGAGCGATGTATTTGGCATACTATAAAGTTGCGTTCCCCTGATTACTTACAGAAGTGAGCTGATTGGTGAAATTCAGTATAATTGATACAGGTACTGATGATTTAAACAGAGGAATGGGTAACTGTGTTTTATAGTAGCTTTTCCGTGCATTCTGCCAATCATTTACTTTAGAAATACGATTTCATGTTTTTCAAATTAAATGTAACAATGTCAATACTGCTTTTTTCACTATTTGAATCAACAGTGTTTTACCACACATAGAAAAAACATTTATTTTATTTGGTATCGCATTTCTTTGGAAATAAAGAGAAACGTAATAATACGTGAAACTGTATTTTTAGAACGACCCTTTTGGAAGTTTGAATTTCATTTGCATCACCATAATATCCCGCTTGTTGTACAATCTACTATTAACCTTATAGTGTCAACTTGTATCGCTTCGCTACCCGCGTGATGACAAACTGCGTGGACCAGCAGTTCTAGGAAGGCCGAAAGGCGTGTGCGAATATCATATGCAAATTAACCAAACTTTCGCTTACAGTTCAGTGTCAGGGGTTGCCATCAAATAGTCTTGGACTGTATTCGTGGGGATCGAAACGTAAATAGTCAGAGCCGCCTGAATCGTTTCCAATTGGAATGCATGCTATTGCGCAATATACTCGACTCAGTACCAGGACTCTTGACTCCGGCTTAATGATCTTAAAACGCTTTAAATATTGTGTGTTCCTGATTTTCATCTACAATCATAAGTTTCCGAAATAAAATCAATCTTGATTTTATAATACTTAGGATTCTCGTTTTTTTATGTTTGACTGAAAAATGTTCAGAAAACAATTTTGGAAAATAACAAACAAGAATTTTTATATGCAAATATATATAGAATGCGTATATGTTCATAAATTTAATTTTTAACAAATAAAGTCAGTATAATGTGCCTAGTGGCAAATCACATTTCGGCATATCACATTGTGGCATGTCATGTTTGCGGCAAGTCAAATTTGCAGCATGTTACATCTGGCGTTACGGTGTTGAAGTTGCTATTTTTCATGAAAGTTTGAATAGAAAAAGAAAATTCATAAAAGAATCAAATAAAAAAAAAATTACGTGAATTTCTAATTAAAAAATGTAACTCTTTGCTTTTGAAGGAGAAATTTCAAAAGGTGAGTTATCATTGTGTGCCTGACGAGGGTAATGGTACGTTACCGAAACGTTGTTCAAACAACCCAATTTGTTGAATAAAAAAAATTTTGCTGCGAAATTAGAAAAATTCTGTTATTTTTCCTAATCGTCAACAAATTTCCGTAATCAGTAATGTTGCATATGAAATAACTTGCGTTTTTAAAATAAAAACTATAAATCATCATTTTTAAAACTGTTTAATAATAAAACCCCGATTGAATCATCTTTTTACTTTTAATACGTTCTTATAAATGTAAAATCTACATCATTAGGGTCGCAGCAGGCGCATAAGTTTTGTTCATCCGTAGTTATATGTACAGACATCAATTTTATTAAAATTTTCTATATTTTTGTATATTGTCTTACATTTTCATCTTTTATTATTATTTTTACATTCTTATCGTAATGAGAAGCTATTCGTTTTAAGTGATCCTCTGAATCCGAAAAAAACAACAAACATAATGTCTGTCTGTCGTCCTAGTCGTCTGTTAATCGCATAATTTATAAAAATTTATAAAACCAATTTATTATTAATCAATATTTGATAGAACACTTAGTCTAGAGGGCACGAAGATCCCAAGACGTTTTTAAAACTTCCAAGAGAACACCAACCGCTCCTTCTCAATAATAAACACACACACACAGCGCGTATGTGTGTGTAAAGTAACTGATGATATCAAGAGGTTTTTTGGTAAACTTTATAGGAAACGCATGTTCTCAACATTCTGTAAGATCAGCAGACTATGCTTTCTGCATGCATTCTCAATGCATACAGCGTTTAACATTAAGATCAGTATCTAAATTAGATAACATATTGAAATATTTTGAGCATTAATATTCATTTCTTTACCAAACATCTAACATTCGAAGAATGGTTATACTGTTATAGTACATTATGCCACAATTTCGAATATTACACTCAACTTCCGATTGCTGATTGGTTACGGAGATGCCTTGCACTGGCCTTGGCCCTCTATCGTAACCATCCAAACATAAACAGTCAGGGCCGTTTAAACCATTCTATAATATTGTGCAATATCCGTGCGTGAGTACTCGCGCACTGACTGCTAAGTCCCTACGGTCCTGTTCTTTACGAATGACTGTTCAGTTAGAGTGAGAAAGATTCCCTTCCTTCAAGCATCTCTACATTCCGAGACCACACAAGGCCACATAATAATAACCACACAATAATAAGAGAATAAGTCTTGTCTAGTCCCTGGTATAAAATATAAAGAAATTCATAGGCTTTTAACAGAAAATAGGAAAAATATCTAGTCTTCGGTGGATTGTTGATACTAAAGAACACGGTTTAAGGATATATCTTGTAACGCACGTCAGATTGAGGAGCAAAGGTAAGAAGGCTAGGTTGTACAAGTTGTTCTAATGAGTTAAGTTCGCTCATCGTACTTTACTTTTAATATCTCTTCCTTCTCGGTAACTCTTGATGAGAGAACCAAAATCTGACGTCGCTTCCTCATGTATTTTATTAGATCGCCACACCATGCTGTACCCCTTTCCTTTCTCGAGAACGAAAAGCTTGCAAGGTTTCGCTAATCTCCTTCAAAAGATAGCTAAATGAAAAAACTTTTACATTTTGAATAATGCAAACGCGTTTGCGATTCCTCATTTATGTTCTATTAGAGTTAATCAGCTGTAAAAGCAGTATGATACTTTAGATTTACAAATAAATCTTATAATAATAACTTATTTTTGCAATAAGTATGTATGCAACCGCAAGGTATTAGGGGAATCTTGAATCTGGAAGTTTCTTGGATGTTGAGAGATTTCGAGTGCGAATAGCACTCAGAGGGGTGACTAATCGCGATATACGACCAGGATGTACATGCGCTGCGTTGAACTAAATTTCGAATGGGAGGTTTGAGGCAGAGAAGGACAATGGTTTACTGCAGCTTTTCTCTCCACTGACAAAACGGCTAGACAAATGCGAGTAGTTCTAATAAACTCGGATTGAGTCGTGGGTTATCACTGATTGCAGTTATTCATACAACGATTCTAAGCCCACCTTGCTAAAGTAAAATTTTGATAGGTGAATACCCAGTGAAGTATGGGTATTAATCATGCTACAGATTTTAAGTATTGAACATATTACAATTAAACTCGGCTGATGAGGCTGATGGTGGACCTGACCTAACCTAACCGCCCCAGATATATCCTTAATCCAAACGTAAACGATCAGGGGCATATGAACCGGTTTCGGTGGATTTTTTTATTTTCGGTTATTTTACGGTAATGACGATGAAAGTTTGGTATTAAACATTAAAAGAATTGTGTTTCCTGTTTACATACTTTGAATTTTTACTGGTTGCTGATCATTTCGTTTAGAAAGAAAGCTTTCTCTTGAATAATCGGTCCAGAAACTCGGTCACTCACTTGGATAAACCCTCCAGAGACAGTAGTATCCAAAATACATGAGCATTTTCATCAAAACACTGCACGTCAATGCTTCAATTAAGGATGCACACACTTGTTCCTATTGCGCAGTTTCATAAACAGACATACAAAGAAGTTATTTCACAGAAAATCACTTCCTTTTATAAATATTAGAGTCTTCAGAAAAAAACACAGTCTTCACTATTTTAACGTGCAGATATGCTAGTTTGAGATTCCAAACAGAACTACAGTGGGTCTCCGATCTGCTCTTAATCGGCCCTCTCTATCTGCTCTCTCTCTCTCGCTCTCTCTCTCTCTCTCTCTCTCTCTCTCTCTCTCTGTCTATCCAATACCTCTTCTTCTTCTTTGTTTTCTTTTTCGAATAGTAAATCCTATCGATAGTCATTGCAACGCCACAAATTCAGAAGAAATTTGAATTTCATTTTAATATGAACAAGAAATCATATAGGAAATAATTAATATAAAACCACAGTATAAAATTTTTAATTTGAATAAATTGATATTGAATGTTTTTTTCGTTAACATTGCTTCAAAAAATTCGCGATATTACTTCGTGATATATATTCGCGTGTTAGAGCCCCACTGCTGCTCGACGCGAGCTAGCCATTGTGCTTATTCGTGTGTGATTCACACTTCGAGTGAACTACCGCAACTTCGTCACGCGTTTACATAGGTAGGCCGTTACGGTACAACGCCTTACTTGCAACCCTCCTTCTTGGCGGCTCATGGGACATTATGTTTGACTTTGACTATATTAATAATTGCTTTAAGGATTTTTGGTATCTTAGAAACACTTTTATTTGGAGTGGATGTGGTGTGGAACCTGGGCACTTGTATCTAGGAAAATCGGAAATTACCAAAATATTTTTGGTTCGTTAATAGAAAATATATTTATTGATTCGTGTAATTAAATGATTCTACCTTTATGTAAAGTAATATTAAAATTGAAATTGCGCAAATAGATGAAGGTGTAGTAGAGAAAAAAATTAATAAAAATACCGTAAATTTTATTCACACTATTATAAAATTTATAAAGAAACATTGTATTAAACTCATAAAACAATATCAAAGCATGACAATGAGGGTTTGAAAACATGAACATACATTTTCTAAATAAGTACTAGTATATAAAATTGAAGTGCCTATAAATGTCATAAATGACTGAAGATTGGGCCTTAAAAATATAATATATATTAAAAATAATAATAATTGTATTAAACCTCAGTTTTCTTTAGATTGGTAATTTAGAAAAATTATTTGGTTTCTTTTTTCATTGATTTTGTAGGACTTTTTGTTTCTCATCTGCTACACTACTTTTTCATTGTCCTTAAACTTATTAAATCTTGACATTAAATTTAATGAAATTAACGTAATACAGAAGAAGTCAAATAAATTATAAATACAGTTAGCATCACTTGTTTTCAAAATAGATTATTGTAAATAGTTGGACTAGTAGTCTAGTAGTTCATTCATAAATTTTATGAAATAAGCTATAAAATTTGAACGCTTCGACTTTCAAAATTATAAATTTAGAATGCTTATATTTTGAAATATCTCAGATTCATATGCCTCCAATTAAAATTTTTATATAATTTAAGGCTTCATATTGAATAATTGAATTGAATAATTTTAAAGGTTTAGTTTTAAACACTTTAATTTAAAATTGTTCAATATTGAAAATCGTTCTGTTTTAAATTGTCTAATTTGAAATTGTTAAATATAATTGTTTTAAATTTTCAATCCTTTAATTTAATTTGTGTTGAATTTGGAATGATATAATTTCATTATTTATCTTTCATTTTTACTTGTTTCGTATTTTCACTGATTTTAAACCCTTGTAAAGTATATTTTATTAAAATCAATCATTTGTTGTTTCAATTTTTCTGCAAAAAAGAATTTTTTTATGAAAGAATGTTAACTTATTTTACATTTATTATTATCCTGAAGATTATGCATTTATTTATCTAGTAAGAAGCGTCTGAAACTGAATGACTGAAAAATTGGTAAAAATATAGATTAAACCAGAAATTGATTGGTAGTTTTTTGGCGAGTTTAAATCATGAATTTCGTTACATTTGACTTTTTTGTAATTATTGAAAGAAATAAGAATGAGTGAGAAAGAGAACAACTGTAGATCAGACTCACGCTGGAAATTTCACCCAAGCTGGAGCCATGTGTCGCGAAAATATCGTTTCAGCTTAAAAGTACACTTTTATTTTTTGATAAATTGCTTCTGTTAATCGGCTCTGACCACGGTTGCCTGGAGCCTGAGGCTAAAACCACCACACTTTTCGCATACTTTTACCCCTTCAGTATCCGAATCTAAATTTCCATCAGTTCACTTTTTTCAAATAAAAATCCAAGCTTAAACGCCAGACTTTAAAATCCATGTGCAGATTGCGTTTTAAGGTCGATCGTTCTGCCTATATCTTCCAATCCAATAATTTTGCTCATTCTTCGCAAATATTAGAAAATCAATTGGAAAATCGTGCTGCTGAAAAAATAAATGTGGTATATCAAAAGTAAACTGAGAAAAATGGATGATACCGCTTATGATTTTAGACCGTAAAATTCGGAACAGTACAGTCTGGATGTTAATTTTAAAAATCTTGAATTATAAAACCTGATATCGAGATTGTTCAGCCTAATATCTATAGAATGTTTTCCCAAATCTTAAAATTCAAGATCATAAACGGTATAATCAAGTTTTTGCAGGTAAGTTAGGAAGAAAATTAGAAATTAGAAATTAGAAAGTCGGGAATTATTTTTACGATCAGTCGGATTGGATGATTTAATGTCAGTTAAAATCTATTATGTGTATCGTTAACATTTTCCCCTTTGCCATTTATTTCATGTATTTCGTTTGAAGATTAATTTTTACGTAACAGCGGTGAATGTGAATGTGATTCTGCGTAAACACGTATAATGTGTTTATGGACGTTATTATTATTCTCATACGAAAGTCATTATAGTATCGAATTCATGCGTCATTTCTTTTTTAATGTTATGCAAAGAGTTAATTTTTAGTTCTTTGCTGTCCATCAGCCGTAAATACTTAAAAGAAATTTTCGCTTTGCGAAAACACAGACTCCTTTATAATACAGAATGAACGCAAATGTAAAAAATAGTTTATAATGTGTTCTGTCTAAACTGTTCGCTTTTGAATATTAGTACATTAATTTTGAATATCCGCAATTTTTCTATAAAAATGTGAAATGTGGATTATTTTCCAATCAGGGGTCAAGCATTTATGAGCCGTTTTTAAGGAGCTGTAGCCCCATTGGCCACTCGAAAGATATGTGACGAACGATGGGACATTCTCGTTATGTTCTATTCCCAATGTAAGTGTTGCACTCAGCGCTCGCTTGCTTCTAGAATTCGAGGATAGACGACCCTTCGACCGAACTTCGAGCCCACTCCAAAGTTTGGCCACAAATTGGATTCGCCTTGGTTAAAATATAATTGGCATTCGTCTCCGGTAACGAACCAGCCCTCCCATTTTTCTCCATATTTCTTTCTGTATCCTACCAGTTACACGGCCTTGTCTCTCGATTCTAGTTTCTTTCCTATTACAATATTTATAAGAGTAAATGTAGTTTTAAGATTCAATGATATTCGAATTCTTTGAAAGGTTATCTATACATATCTTTTATACTAGTATTATTATTCAATGTTTATTTCAGCTTTGCTATAAAAGATATTAACCTTTCTTGCTCCTTCATAGAGAAAGCTTAGTAGTCATTGCCAAACTGGTAATAAGCATAAGTAACAAAATGCGCTTTTAACCATTTTCGAGAAAAACGATTTTATCCGCGCATGTTACATGTTTGCGATGGGAGACACGCTGAGCTTCATGCGATCATAGGTGTGATTAAAATGATGATAAAAGAGAACGTTGGTTTTTCATTTGCATCCATTTCAAGCATAAAAATGTAAAAAGTTTGACGTCATACCTGATCCTTTTCCTGATATTACTTGGTAATTTTTTGGGATGACTTAATTTTCTCAGCCAAATTAGTGCTTTCTATTTAGCAGCAACAGGAATTAAGTTATCCCCAAAATGATAATTACAAAAATTAATTTGCCTTCAATATAAGTATCTTACAATTAATGGCGGTGTAGCCACAGACATTTCATTGCAAAAAATGTTTACAAAATTACAATATTTTTTTCGTTCCTTCTCGCAGCAAAAATTCCTTTATGTAGTTGCTCAGTACCCTACACTATATATATTTGAAATAATAAAATCGGTTGAGCAAATTTTGAAAAATTCAATTTTTTTTTCTAAATTTGCTTATAAATTTGGCAAAAGTTTTCTTTTTCGAGTTAGTACTTGGTGTGAATTTTCCCTAAAATAGTGGGAACATACCCCTAAAATATGAACCAAAAACAAGAGTGAGCAGCTGACCCATGGTTACCCGGCTACTTTTTGCAAATTACCAACAAATTTCAAAGTTTTTTTAAATAATAGAAAATTGAAAGTATTTAAAATTTTCTAAAATTGTCGCTATTTCATCATAAATTGTAATAATTTATTGGTAGTGTATGTTCACTTATCGCTTTAAAGTGGTCTCGTCTATCAACGTGATTTATTGATCAGTTGACGATTACTTTTTATGAGCGAAAAAAGTGAGCTAATTTTTTGTGTAAAAAATCTCTGACGCCTCCCTTTTGCTCTTCAGGGAGCAAAGGCACACTTTTACTCACTCCGATTTCACCATGCTTGAAAGACACTACTTTATACCTACAGGCACCAAAAAGGGTTGAAATTATACATTGGTTATAAAAAACATATTTTCAGTGATATATTTAAATTGAAATAGTTAACTGACTGACTGTCGGATCACTGCAATAATAGTAAAAACGGAGAAATTGGAAAAAGGAAAACAAAATTAATTACTTTCTCGAAACTTGAAAAGTTTCTATGATTCAACTTTGTTGGATTCGTAAGGATTTGGATGAGAGGATACATTTGCAGTCTGATATACACACGCGTTTTCCGCGGTAACCGTACGAGTTTTGAAAAGTTTTAAAGGAGGAAGTCGAACGTAGTTGGGGGCTGTCAGAAGCCATCTCGACGGGGATCGGCTCTGCATTCGACTGTTTCATATTTAGAACATATTTCCGTGGATGGCCAAGGTATTGGCATTTTGTGAAGTTCTCTGTTCGGGGTATATGAGTCAATAATTTTCCGACCTCTCGAAGGAGGCATCACTTCCGGTGGCTTCTTCGATGAAGAAACCTGCCAGTCACAACCAGCAAGGTTTTCTCGGTTTAAGGTTTATGCCTTCCTACATTTCTATAATATTTATTTTTTGCAAGAGCCAAACACCAAAACTATGTGCACCCTGTGGGTGCTCCTTTTTTACGAAATGCTTTCTTTCCGGTAATGCATTTCTTCTAAATTCTCTACATTTTATTTTTATCTTATGCCAGCTTTCTCTCGAAGAAATCTTAAGAATTATGAAGACGCTATGAAATGAAATGATAGCAATTTGTAGTACGAAGTTACACAGTTTTTAAGTTTTTACATTCTCATGATTCATGATTGGCAAAGTACTAAAATATTCCGGCATTTCACATTACAGTTTTTCATAGTTTGTGCACAGTTTGAAAACGAAAGCAAATGAAGCTTGTACCCAATTTTTTGATTCTTAAAAGAAAGAACGAGTTTGTAAACCAGCATTCCTTGACCAATGGTTATGGTTTTATCAATCGAAAATACTATCCAAAAATCGAATGTATTTTAGTTTTACACCCACCGACGACAGGTGCCTAAAAAAAGTTCAAGAGAAGAATTGAAGCCCTCTTTAATATAAAACTTTCTGTCTCGACCATATTTCGATAGGACTTGTTTTTTATTTTTTATTTTATGAATAGAAAAAGAATAAGTCGAAAATTCTTATTTTAGGAAAAACGACGACAGATAAGTAAAAAAGTTTTATACCACTGTAACCTCAAAATATCAACTTTGACATGATTTTTCGGCTTTCGTGGTATAAAATACTGTTCGATACTTATGTGAAAGGTGCTTAGTTAGCGCATGAGACGTTTTTCGCACAAGCGAATCGAGTGAGCAAAGTCAAGTGCACTAAATAATCACCTCTTATACATGTATCAAAATGTACTAATTTTACAACACAATCATGAAAATGACATTTTTCTCGTGCTTATGATCTGTACGTAATATGGCGTGTTTCGAACGATGTAAATAAAGACATACGAAATAACTCTTCTTTGGCGTTCCGTGACGTCACTATTACGAAAAGGTTTCTTTTAGTAAGAATTCCTCATTTTCACAATAAGCGAAAGGAAGATATTTAGATAAAGACGGAAATAGGTCGATGTTTTCAGCGACAAATGTATCGCATTCGTCTCGCGACTTAGTGTGCAGAACTATATACGCAATAAAGATACATACATATATCAGGTTACGTGCTTTTTACGCTTTTCATGATCTTGTTGTAAAAAGTTTCGTGCAAGTCTCGTGGTAGGCCCTTTTCTTGACTCGTGCTAAAAACGATAAAAACACTGCACTCGTCACGAAAAGGCCGTCGCCTACCATTTGATATGCAATATACTATTACAGAAAAATTGTATCTTTTTAAAAGAACTATAATTTTTCTCCTTACCATTTTTTGATAAGACTTGATATTTTGGTTTTCTTTTTAGAAATTACTATCAAAAATTAAAAATTGGAATTTTGAGCCAAATGACACAAAATATGGAAAAAGTCTCAGAAAGTAATTGCAACTTTTGAAATATTCTCAAGTAGTGTAAAAAAACTGACTTTGATAGGATTTGTCATTTCGCTTTTATGTTTCGAAAATACTATGAAAAAAATAGAGAATTTAAATTTTGAGCCAAACGGCGTGCGATACGAAAAAAAATCTAAAAGAGCAATAATGCCTTCAGAATTCCTACAACATTTATTGAAATCATTTTTTGACAGAGCTTGTGATTTTGCTATTATTTATCAAAAATAATCTGAAAAAAGTCGGAAATACAAGTCTGGATCAAAACGACGCGAAATATGGGGAAACGTTTTTGGAGAAATTTCAGCGTCTAAAAATTCCTACAAAATTTCTTTGAACCATTTTTATTCAGAATTCATCGTTTTTTATTTGTTTAAATTGATATGTAAAAATAAAATATTTAAATATTACGCCAAAAAAACGCGAGATACGTAAAAAATCTAGAAGAAGACTTGTAGAATATTTTGTTTTATCTATAAAATGTAATATGAAAACAAAACTCGTATTCTTAGCATAACAGGGCGAGATAGGAAAGAATGTCTGAAAAAAGGATTGTAGCTTTTTATTGTAAGGTAATTTAGAAAAAATGTCTATTCTTAATCGAGCGTGTAGCGCGAGTGTCACTATGGCAATGTGTTCCTCAAAGCTTTCAGAGCTTAGAGAAATGTAATCTTTAACTATCTCACAGATTTAACTTATTATTTAACTTATATAAAAGAGATATTTTTTATTAAGTTTTCTCAAGCAATCCAAGTGCTAAGAATAAATGTCAGAGCGCGAAGCGCGAAATCCGACAGATGTACGCCCCAGACACGCCCAAACTTGAGAGCGAATGGAGCCGCGCGCAATGAGAATGTGCCTGCGCAGCGTGCACATTAAAAAAAAACTTTGTTCCTTTATATAGAAGATTGTTTTATGAGAAAAGTTTTGACAAGGAAGAGTGAGGACTAATTTCTGCTTCTTTACCTCACAAATAATGCATGATGACAAAGTGTTCCCTTTTGCACTTAAATATGTATAAAGTGCGTTAACTTTTTCTTTTCCGGTTAAATTAGATTTTGAAGGGTATAAACTTGGTTTACAGTGATTTGAGTTGACGCATGAAACAATGGATTTTTTAAATTGAGCTTATTTGAAAAAATTCAAAGCCACATAAAGCACTTCGAAATTATGATTTACCAAAATCTAGGCTGTTCCGTTAGTTTTTAAATAAAATACATATGAAATAGTCCTTATTGAGAGTGAAATAACAAAATAGATTCAGCCGTAGAGTTCAATATAGCAATTGCACAGCACTAATATAAACTGGAAGATATAAATTAGACAAAGTATAGAGGATTTTAAAGTCTTTACTTTGCAAAGGAAGAAAAAAGCAAAGACTTATGAAGAAAAATAAATAAATAAAAATTGTTTGGTTTTAAAACATAAATCTATTTTGTGGGTTTCTTTATTCACTATCTTGAATTATTTATGAAAAAAGCTACTTTTTTATGTTAGAAATAAGAAAACTCTTTCGCTAAAGAAAAGATCTTTATTATGATCCCTATTATTAAATTTCCAAAAAAATGCTAATAATTCAAACGTTTATATTCAAAATAAAATAACTATTTTTTGTAATATTCGAAATAAAAAATGTTTTAAATAAGTTTAGTGTCTACAATGTCAAATTTTTTTTAAAGCACGTAATTTAAAACGCTTTCGCGTTCGAAATTACATCACTTTTAAGGAAACAGAAATATTTGTCATCCAAAGTTTTCAAATTATAAATGCACAATTTAAATGAAATAGAGAAATATGCATTTTTTGGGGGTTCAAGATTTTATGCTTAAATTAGTTTAATTTAAAATTGTCATTTTAAATCATAATTCAAATTTTTATAAACTAATTACTCTGAAACTTTTTCACCATAAAATATTATTATATCATTCTCTATGAAAATTTTCAATTTTTTATCCTTGCTATTAAAATAATAGGCTCAACGATAAAAACTGGTATTCCATTATGCACGATTTAAGATTAGAATTGTTCTATTTTTTGTATTTATTTTTTATTTAGTGATATTTCGGACTGCTTAAGTCTAAACGATTCATTTTCAAATGATCATATTTAAAAGTATAATATTTTACAAATTTAAACAAACTTAAACTTTAAAGTGATTCATAGTTGAGTAAGGGGTTTAAAATTTAGATATTTAAATTTTGAAGATATAAAATAAATAACTTTGTTTGTTCTAGAGGCGTAGAATTTAAGGTCGTATGTAGGTTAACCGATATGGGATAAGCTCATCCAAATCACTAAAGTTTGAAAAGCTTTCAGATTTACGAAAATATTTTATTTTCAGGATTTCAAAATGTTAAGAGATGTAAGAAATTACGAAAAAAGTGTAAAAAATATTGATTCAATGATCAAAGTCAAATGAAAATACCATTTTTCGAAATTTGGTTTTCATTTCTTTGAGTTAGGAACATTTTCAAATTTCAAGAATCGTTCAAATTGCAAATTTGTAAGACAAAATTTTAATTTGTATATAAATTCACTAATAGTGTAATAGTGCAAGTCAATAGTAACTATTATCATTCAGTTAATTTAGTATTGTTGTTAACTGTCTTCTTCTATAGTAATGCTAGATAGTACCGCCTTTTTTTTTGAAATTTTTAACTTTATGTCCGTTCACTTAGCGGGGTAATAAGTAATGTGAGTTGAAAAAAATTATTGTTTAAATAATGTTTTATTGTTTATAACTATCTTGTCCTATAATAAAGCTAGATAGTTGCGGTTTTTTCCTGCAATTTTCACATTTTTGTCCAGTTTGTACTTATAGTGAGGTAATAATGAATAAAATCTAACAAACCTTATTGCTTAAACAAATTAATATTGTTTTTAACTAATAAATCCTATAATAATACTAGATAGTTGCGTTCTTCTTAAGTTTTTTTTCGAAATTTCTAAGTCTATTTCCAATTTTCGCTTATAAGGAAACTATCGAATTGTATCCCTGCGATCTTCCTAATTTTCTATCTGTTTTAGGGCATCAAAAACTAAGCCACACACGTTTTTTTACCTGCAAAAAAATACTTCTAAGTGGTGAAAACAAGCCTTGAAAATCACGCCCAAAAATTAGTTCTATCCATTTTAAAGTAAACCAATCAATTATTTTCTTTAAAATGAATTGCATTTTATTTTCCTTTGAACTTCGAATAAGTGCAGGGTAATGTGACCATTAGGGGACGCTACCCTAATGACTAATGAGGCAAAAACTGATGTTTTTTTTCAAATTTTTCGTTACAAAAAGTGACAGCTTTACTAAATCTTCGAAAAACCTGTACTGTTATAAGGTTAAGAGAAAATTTAAGTTTAAGTTTTTCAGCATTAAAAAAAATGTCAGTGGATGAACTACCCCTGTATTATATTCATTAAATTATATACAAAAAAAAACAGTTTCAGCCTATCCTTAGAATCTAATGGTAAGAATAATGAATGATGAGTATTGCATGCAATTTAGAAGTAAAACTAACGTAAGGGGTGTTTGCCCTCTTACAATTAGAAGGGCGAATTTCAGTTTTTGCACTTTGAATAGAATATTTAAATGTGCACCGGGAGTTTCTTACCATTGGGTTCCAAGAATAAACTGAATTTTTTAAAAATAATTAAATAAATGGAATAGAGAGGTAGTTTACCTACTAAAGATTGTTGACACGAAAATTCTAAAGTATTTCAACATCAATTTAAGTAAAAAAAAATTTGTATAAAAAAAATATATTTTTTTCACAGATTTAATAAAAGTGTCAATTTTCATAACGAAAATTTTGAAAAAAAAATGTTTTTGCTTAATAAAATATAGGGGTGGCATCCTCCAATGGTCACAATACGCTGCACATATTAGAAGTTCAAAGAGAAATCAAGTTCAATTGATTTAAAAGAAAATAATTGATCAATTTACTTAACGATTACAAAAATCGTTTTTTGGTTAATTTTAAAGGTCGCTTTAACCCCTTCGAAGTGTTTTCCGCATATAAAAAAACATGTGTCAATTACTTTTTGTTGCCCTACAACATGTATAACTTTTAAGAAGATCGGGCGGATACGCCTCGAAAGGTTTAGTTGTTAGAACAGTAATAATGAATGCAAGTTAAACTTTCTAATTTTCTTATTTTCTTATTTCATAAAAATATATTCCCAACAAGGAAATGAACTGTCTAAAAGATGATTCTCTCTACTGTTTCTTTATTATTTTTGCATGACTAAAAAGGCAAAGCATCGCTAAGCATTTAAGAAAACCCGAAAAATTTCTAGCACTTACTTGAGAGACGATAGTTATAAACAATAATAAATTGAAAAAGCAACTATTTTTCTTCAACGTGCATTTTTATGACTACTCTAAGTAAAAAGTGGACAAAAGGTTAACATTTCCAGAAAAAGGCTGCAACTACCTAGCATCAATCTAGGAGTCTCGGCGGCTCATACGGTGAACACTAGCCTACCAAGGAAGTTGTTCATTTCCGGCGAGTCTTGGAGCCGGTACCTCTAGAGAAAAAGGTTCTCTAAGTACTTAAAGCTGTTTCTCTTGGTGGTTCGGAACCCACCTTAAACTGTAGCTCCCCCTACCACCACCAAGTAAGTGTGTGGGGGGTGTGTAAAGGAATAGGGAAGGAGGTAAAAGAAAAATGTATACCCTTAGGGGACACATTAGAAGCTTCCAACAAATAAGTACAAATTGGTCAACAAGTTGATAATTTTTGAAAAAAAAACGCGAATTTCTGTCTCTATTCTAAAAGAAAGTTGCTAAGAACAATAATAAATTGTTTAAACGTTTATTTTGAACATATGATTCGCAGCATAAAGTAGTATTTTGTGTATTAAAAGCATTTTTCATTGTTAAAAAACCTCGGAAAATTCTTAATGAGCGCCAAAAACTCGCAAAACCCATTTTTTTTCTTATACAAATTTTTTGAGTCCCTATAAAACTGACAAATGGGGGTGATATTAAAAAGTATTATTTCATGCGTACTCTATGACTAATGTTATACAGAAAAGTTGAGTTTGCGCTTGATATTTTTTGGATCACACACACACACACACGCATTAGAGTTTCCCATGAAGTGCAAAAAATTTAAATTTGTTTCCTCAGGAGAATTAAACCTCCATTGGAGAATATCCGATGGAGTACATTTTCCCCTAGTTTCATCGGGCTCAGAATTAAAGTTCGCATGCGCATCCTTTGTTCGGATGCGGAATATATATGGGAATTGAAGTACTTGAGGGGTATCGTAGTTCGAATCAATCCAATAGATGGCACTTCGATCAGGTAAGACTGTTATTGCATTGTTATGTATAGAAAAAATACTAAAATTCATTAAAAACTTGACACTTTTTATAATTAGTAGATTAGGAACATAGTTGTCAGTAACAATAAGGGTAGCTGTAATTAGTACTCTAAAAAAAGTCATGAAAACATGTTATTCAATATTAGGAAAATTGAATATGAAGATGAAGAAGCTGGGTGTTTTGAAAACAGTTTAAATTGTATTCATATTTTTCTATTGCTAATTTTGCTAATATGATTACCTAATTTTATAAACAATTGTAATTGTTGCAAATTTTAAACATTGATTGATAATATTATTTAACTAATAATCATAGTAATATGAATAGTTCAACATTAATAAATAGCCTTATAATACACTTTTTTATTAATTCATCGAGATATTTCCGTTCTCTAAAAAATATATATTTATTTATAATTTATTTATAATAAGGAGGGCGAATTGATCGGGAAACCGAGAAAGACCGTGAAATGACCGAGAATTTAATTAAAAAACCGGGACTTTTTTTCTGGCCGTAGCAACATTCAAGTGTTCATTATTTTAGTTATTCTCACCAGTTTAAAAAAGTAATTTTTACTTTATCTACAGTTGCAGGGCATATTAGTGAAAATAGTTATCGTTTTTATTTTAGGACAGGGAGTTTTGTTGAAAAACAAGATTTTACTTGGGACAGGGAATTTTTGAGATGGATTAGGAATTTTATAAAAGAATTAAAACTGAGATTTAGAAAAAAAGGAGTTTAAAAATCCTTCACGCAGAAAAAAGAAATGTAATATGTACTTATTAAGTAATGTAGAGGGTTTCTTAATAAGTAAATAGCAGTATAAACTGTTCTTATCAAGGGGGTGAAAATCTCAAAATCACTCAGCATTTCGTAAATGTCACAACGGAATTAAGGTCAATCTAACGGGTATCATTCAGTAAAATGCACCTCTATGTCCTAGTATTATATACTCTAAGCTATGAGAGTTCCACTAAACTGAGATGAAAGTAATGGTCGAGTGGACATTGCCAAAGGATCAGTACATGCTACCGATCGGAATGGTTTGCTTAGCATCACCTAAAGAACATTCGATTTTGACATTTCTGTGACAGTCGTCACATGACATTATAATCCAACTTAGCAAGGAAGGGGTTTTATAACAAATAACCAAATTTTAGATAACACAACTTCTTCACAGATCGCATACACTTGAGAGTTCATCGGAGCAGGACGTTTTTGTGTTGCGTAACTGTTTCAGCTGACTTCTATGGATAAGAGGTAAATCCGAGAGCTTTTGTTGTGTGCTACCTCCTAGTTCACCACCTCTTAGTTACAAATGCATTTCGAAATTATTTTATAGATCTCAACTCGTGGAATCGTGTACTAGTAAAGACAATTACCTTGCGTGCTTAGGCTTATGCGTTCGAATCCTCTCCATTGCGTGCGAAATTTTAATTAAATTATAAGCGTTGTAATTTAAAAAATACCGGTAATCATAAGTATGTCTTAATACATTTATAAGAATTAACCGTGGGCTTATTTATTAATTATTTTTTAGCAATACTTTTTCACAATTTATAGTACTGTTTAAAATATTGTCTATACTGTTACAAAAGGTAGATCTCTTTATATTATTCGTTAAAGTGCCATGACAATTAGTAATTGCAGCATCGAGGAATTGTGCAGAATAGCGACTGGATCGGTAAGATCTACTGACCCGCAGGTCAGAACCACATGAGAATTGGTACTGGTAACCATCAATGATAGTCATATTTAGTTGCCTATAATTGTAACGTTTACTGAACTGCCGTGTTGTCCATATACGTACTTGGAAGATCAGTAGATTTAACTTGATTTTCAGTAAAATATAAGGTTCCTTTTTCTGCGTGTTGTTCCAAGTCAGAATTTGTCACAATTTTAATGTTCCTTCTTCCGAAGTTTAAAAAAAGAGTATGCTTCAACTAGTTTTTACGGAAGAAGTTGAATTTCGAAAAGGAAATATTTCTAAATTATAATATAATCTTCTTTTTACACTTTTCTTTAAGAATTGACCTTTTTTCCTTAAAAATTCAACAACTTGCGGTAAAATCTAAACTCTTTTCTTAAAAATTAATCTTTTTGTTGGATTCATCTCCTTTTTAAAATGTAACTAGTTTGTTGAAAATCTATTTTTAACTAAAAATGTAACTATTTCTGGTAAAAAATTGTACTTTTCTAGTACAAAATTCAACAATTTGCATGTAAATTTGTCTTTATAAATAGAAAATTCATTTATTTTGTTGACAGTTTACGAATGTTGTTAGAAAGTCGACTTTTTGAGTAGAAAATGAGTTTTTTCTTTTAAAGTTAATCCCTTCGTAATTAAATTTTTTTATTTGAGTATTCAGGTAAATATTCATTATATTAATAATCGCTGGGCGATTATATTGACCCTCGATAATAAATTTTGTAGAAATTGTTGATGTAAGATGTTAGCTTTAAGCCAACATCTTACATCAACGATTTCTACAAAATTCATTATATTAGTTGAAGATTCATCTTTTAGGTTAGGAAAAATGTATTTGATTTAAAATTTATTTCTTTGGTTCCAAAATGAGCTATTTGATTGAAATACTATGTTTCCTTTCGATGAAAAGGATTTTTTTCACCGAAAATTTAAATATTTTTCTGAACATCCGATTTTTGTTAGCATTAAATTTTCAACGGAAAATTCAACTATTTTATTTTTGGTAAATCCCTTACCACTAAGTTGGAAATTCACCTTTTCTGGTTCAAGATTTAAAAATTTGGATATAAAAAAACCATTCACACAATTTTAAACATTTTTCTCATAGAAATCACTATTAAAAGGATATTTACCGTTTTTGCCACTACATAACAATGCAATGACAGGCCTAACTGATGGGAGCGCCATCTGTGGTATTTTCTTGAAATACGATACCCTTCCGGATGCTAAGAGAACAGAAAGAGCAGGGACGCTGCACAGGGCTGATTGGAACGTTACATTACTTTTCGGGAATATACTACTAATACATTTAATGGAAAGTTCCATCAAAAATTTCTGATAGTATAGCTCGGTTCACGATATTCTGTACCTGATATAGTGGATATCTTGACGCATATGAATCTTTGCTTATAATAGCACATTACATCTTAAAGACTGGTGCACAATCACTCGAATAGCCGCAGGTGATTTTGTGCAAACATTTGTCGATGGCCGACGGGCCAATATGCCTTCCGAAAGGCAGTAGAGCAGTGGCAGCTCTTTCTTCGCATAGTTGGGCCGAGAAATCCGCAGGCAGAATACTAACTCTCCTAATACAATCAATTATTTCCCGCGGAACATTCTCTCCTTCTGTTTTACTTCCAGGTCGGGCTCTCTCCAGGGCAATCATCGCCCCTTTAGGGCTACGTATTGGCACACTCTCCCACCTACATATTCTTATATGCATACGTTATATGCATACGTTTCCACACCGACAGTGTCGACGTTACGCACGAGCTATTCAGGGCTCTTTTTCGGAATGACCTAAAAAAAGTTCGGTTATGATCAGAATTGTTAATATGGTGACGATGTGCGGTATAACTTTCGGGAATGAAAAATTCAGTAACTTGAACTCGAGATCAAGCTGAATTAATTTTCCGATATTTTCAAAATATTGTTGTAAAGTGAAATTTCCTATCTAGAAACTGCGTTCAGTATGGACAAGTACTGGAAGATACTGAAGCTACCGGGTCACAATGTAAAACCTACGTGGAGTTGTTGTTTTATACCGCACATATATTGAAAGAAACGTAACAAAACCTAATTTTGACATTGCGTCTCCGCATTATTTTTCGGTACTTTCATGTTTTTATTTAACTGTGTTGGAGTGAAGAATCATATAAAAATAAGTATAGACAGTGTTGCTTACCTTGAAAAGTTACTGAATTATTTTAAGGGTTTTTTCACAAAGTGTCCTTTCGTCCTGAAATTTTGGGGCGACTAGTGCATGTCTAGTGCAAGGAAGGAATTTTTTGTTATTATACTATTAGCGTCAGAAATCAATTTGCAGTAAACGCAAAAAACGCATTGCTTGTAGGGAGGGTATTAATATATTTAAAGTATTGTTTCAACATCCCTTAGAGATTCAAGCAAGCTAATTGAAATTTCATGAAAAGCAAAATGCTGGTGACTTTTTATTACGTTATTCTGTCAAAAAGTACTTCCAATTAAATGTACGAAATGACCCTTAGCATGAATTGTCACCAATTCTTTTTAAGCAGTTATTAACATCCCTTATAAAGATCCAAGCATGGGTCGCAGGTGTTGTTTTAATTATACTGTATTGCGATCAAAAATTACATCAAATTATCACCATATGTAGAAAACATATGGTGTCAGAGAAATTTTGCGTCATTTCCTGCAAGAAAATGTTTTTCACGTTTACTGTAAATTGATTTCCGATGTCTAAATATACACAAAAAATCTTCGATGTTTTTCTTTGTTAGGAAATTTCAATTTGCTTCCTCGAATATTTAAGAGCATTAAAACAAAACTTGCAATAAAGTCAATGACTTTTTCTTGCAGGATATTTATGTTTGTTACGCTTGCTGTGAATTAATTTTCAGTGCCAAGATTATAATAAAAAGTCCCTGGTGATTTTGATTATGATAAAATATCGTTTTCGTTGCTTAAATGTTTAAGGAATGTTAAAACAACCCTAGAACATCCTATATACACAAAATCGTTAATCTTTCAAGTTCATTGGCAAAGCATGTTTGCTTGAGTGGGTCTGATCTAGAATTGCCAAATTAAAACCTGATCATTTTTCTGTCGATTTTTTTCAAAGTTATTGATTTGAAGGTTGGTAATGAAAAAAGTGTAAATAGATATTTTGAGAAAAAGTAATTTTCTGTGCATTTGGTAAGGGGTTCTTTCCTAATTTTTGGAATTTTGCGCTAGGGGAGACCACCCAGCAAAAGATAATGATCCTACAGTAGATAATCATTAATTTAAAACACTAACGTACGAAAAACAATTAATTTATGTTTGTGTTGTTAATTAACAATTATCTATTATAAGTTTATTATCTACTTTAGGGTTGTTTCCCCTACTGATATAAAAAAATTAAGAATATAGATAGATAAACGTTTTTTTCAGCCTTATGGTCTTAAAAAATGGACTTGCTTACACTTTCTTTTTTTCAGAATTTTCTTACAACTATCTTTCTAAAAACTAACATCCCTTGACACATTATCTCTAAGCCGACCTTAGATTCCTCGCTTCACATCGGCTCGCACGCATGTCGCTACTTTCTCGCCTCGCACGCATAACGCTATTTTCTCGCATCGCCTCGTCTTGCCAGCCTCTGTCTCCACAGCTAATTTTTAATCCTTATCTACTATTTACAATATATACAATCTTCTTAACTCTACTTCTTCTCCTATATGCAATCTTTTCTTGTCCATTACTCTTCCTCCTTTCTTCTCGTATTCTCTATCTTACCCAACACCTCCTTCACCCATGCCACTGCCCTTTTGTCCTCCCTTTCATGCAATAATACCTTCATGCTTATCCCACTCCTTTCCTCCCCTTCACACTCCTCCAACCAGTGTTCCACTTTTGCATCCCCTTTCCCGCACAATTCACATATCCTCTTCTCTCCAGAAAGCCAGAACTTATTATAACTTTGCATGCATCCGCATCTCATTCTCGCTATAAGTTCCTAACTTCCTTGCTCTCCTTTCTCACACAAATATTGCGATTTCTCGATTAGCATAATCCACACATAGTTCATATTCAATCGTGACTCTCTTATTCTGTCCTCTCCTGCTTCCTTCTCTCCTCTCCTGCTTCCTTCTCTCTCTCCATGCTATTCCTTCTAACCAACTCATACACCCTTCTTCCTTCCTCATGCATCCTTTTCACTTCATCCATCTGCAATCTATTCCTTCTAAAAAACCTTTCCCTTTCCACCTTTATCCTTTTACCCCTACCTCTGTTCTCCTTCTCTCACTAACATTACTTTACCTTACAGCTTGCTTATCCTCTTCCAAAAATTTCTCCTTATATTTACACGCTCGGTTCCCCGTTATAATCCTTAAACTTGTTATTCCTGTCTTCCTTCTGACAATATATTTCGGCGTATTACTTGCTAACCCCAGTGTCCACTGGAAGTACCTTTCCTGTATCCTATTTACCTCCTCACTTCCATGCCCACACCTCCACTCCATAAAATAAGATACTTATCACTAGCGAATCAAGCAATATCATTCTCCTTACAAAATCATCTGCAAACAACCTCTTTCCCAACTCCCACACTTTGCTCATCACTACATTTGCCCTTCTCACTCTCTTTTTAATATGACCATCCACTCCCCCATTCCTCCAACAGCAAGCCCAGGTACACAAACTCTTTCATCTTCTGTACCGATTTTCCCTTCAACTTCCACTCTCCTTCCTTATCTCCCCCCCCCCCTACTTTTCTGAACACCATAACCATCGAATTATCCGCATTTAACTCTAAACTATGTTTGTCCAAGTATCTTCCAAGTATCTTCCTACCCTAACTCCTCCTACCACTCCGGCCGCTAGCTTACTTTCCATATCTGTGATTTAAATTGCAAACAGCGTTGAGCTAAGCGGGCACCACTGATTCAACCCCCCTATCCATCCAGAAACCTGCAGAGATTTCCTCCCCTCCTCTCACCCTATCTTTCGTCTCTTCATATACCTCCCTCACCCTCTCGATCAGACCTCTTTCCACTCCCCTCTCTTCCATTGCCGCCTACAACCTCCCCCTATCTACTGAAGGAAACAAGCCTTTTAAATCTACAAAAAACGCGTATACTTTGGCACCCTTTTTTACTAGCTCTCTATCCACTACGAATTGCAAAACGTAAATATTGTCAATGCTAATGCTTCATCCCTAAAGCTTGTCTGCGTCTCCGGCAGTATGCTTTTCCCCTCAGCATCCTTCCGCAGCCTATCTGCCAGCACCATCGCGTATATTTTGCACCATGTATTCATTAGCGTAATTCCTCTATAATTTTCCTGCCTCTCCCTATCCCTTTTTTATACAGTGGTACGATCACACACTCCCTCCACCCTCTTGGGAATCCCTCCCCCCGCTATAATTTTCGCACTACCTCTTTCAGCCTCTCCCTTACCTCTTCTGTGCGAAACAGCCATGTTTCGTTCTCTACACCGTTCAGCCCTGCTGCCTTAGACCTTTTAAGATTCCTTATTTGCCTCTCTATCTCTTCGTCATTTAGCTCCTCTACATCTACCTCCCTTGTTCTTTTAATCCCCTCATCTCATTTCCGAGTGTCTGATCCCTGAAATGAATCTTTAAAAAATTCCCTCCATTTGTCACTCCCTATCTTCTCAGTTATCTCCACCCTATGTTTTTCAAACCTATTAATTATCTTCCACACGCCCCCTTCTGTCTTAACATTTCTCAACTCCTCTTCTACCTCTTTTTCTTTTTCCTGCTCTTTCTACTCACACATTATCCTAAACTCCTTCCTTATTTCTAGATAGTCCTCCTTTTCCGCATTTCCTTTCTTCCACTTCCTGTACTTCCTTTTCTCCATTCTCTTCATCTTTTTATATTCCCTATCCCACCACGTCTTCACCATTTCTTTCATCTTCTTTGTAAATACCTTTTTTTGCACAACCCTTTTACTTTATCTTTCAGATCCTTCCAAATCTCTTCCATCGACTCCCCCTTAAAACTTGAGTTTCCCAACTGCTCCTGATACTTCTTTATTGCTTCTCTCGTCCATAAGACCCTCTTCCCTATCGACCCTTCTTCCCCACCCTACCTTCCCCCAACCTCCCTCTTTATCCACAAACTTAATGGCTGATGGTCCGATTCCATCCTGTCTTCCACTGAGAATTTCTCTATCTCCTCCCAACCTTGGAAATTCATCAACACATATTCTGTTACAGATACCCCTATCTTAATCAGAGACGCGTATTCTCCTCTTCGTCCCCTGTTACCATACCACTCGCAACAGCCCATCCTCTCTCCTCCATCCAGTCTCTTAGTATCTCCCCCTCTTTATTTATTAACTTATCCTTCTATTTCAATTCGAAGCTCTCCCCTTCCCGGTACAGGCCTCCTTCCCACCGATTCTCGCATTAAAGTCCCCCTCCCTCTCAGTACCACCATACACTCATCCCTCTCACCTATTACGTCTCCTACCCTTTCTTTAACCCTTTCTATCTCAACCTTATTGCAAACAGTCACAAACTTGTATGTTATTCCTCCTATCTTCACTGCCCTGATGTGCACGCCCTGTCCTTTTCCCTCTTAATGGACTTCTTCCTCTAATCCATCCCTAACACTTGTTATAATTCCCCCGTCCGCCCTGCCTTTCCTCTTTAGTCTGACCGCCTCCTGCAGCCTCCAACTATACTCCCTTCGCAATTTTGGCTCTACACTATCCCATTCCTTTCTCTCTACATACCTCTCGATCAATCTTCTTTCGTTTCCTTCGTTCCGCTCTTTTCCCTTCCTTGATGTGCCACTCGATACCGGACCACGCCCAGCTGGCCGTCGTGGCCTGCTGGAAATTTCGTCCCCTACGAGCTCACGACATGCACTGCAAGTACTCTCGCTGCCCACCTCCCGATCTTCCGTCGGTAACTGTGACCTATCCATGCAAAGAAGTACCTCCTGCAGCCCACAGATGTCTGTCAAGGCAGTTCTCAGTTAGTGTCCCAATTTTTGATTTTTTAGCACTATTTTCTCCCTCACAGCCCCTATAGACATCCTTTACTCTCCCCTAACATCTCTAATCACTACTAGAACCACCCTTGCCCACAATGAAGGACCAAACTTCTGACCACAAAACTTCCCCGCTCCCTTGCTAACCTAATCTCACTTTCTCTAATTAGCTAAATTCCACCCCACAACCAAAATGAACATTAGTATTTAACTCCCCAATTCACCCCTCACAACTCTACTCACTTTTTAGCCTTCCACTCTCACACTCTACTCACACCTTCCACACAAAATCCGCAAAAACTTCTTACCACCTGTCACTGCACACTTAAAGATACTGAAACTACCGGGGCACAATGTAAAACCTATGTGGAGTTGTAGTTTTATACCCTACATATATTGAAAGAAACATTGCGTCTCCATATTATTTTTCGGTACTTTCATGTTTTTATTTAAACGTTTTGAGGTGAAGAATCACATAAAAATAAGTATAGACAGTGTCGCTTACCAAGAAAAGTTATTGAATTTATTTTAAGGGTTTTTTTACAAAGAGTCTTTTCGTCCTGAAATTTTGCGACGACTAGTGCATGTCCATTTTTAACTCTCTAAATTTATCACGGCAGATTTTCAGATTATTCTACTAAAATAGGAAGTTTCTGGGATTCAAGGAAGGAAGTTTTTGTTATTATACTATTAGCGTTAGAAATCAATTTGCAGTAAACGCAAAGAAACACATTGCTCGTAAGGCAGGTATTATTATTATTACACCATTAAGCCGTTTCCCTTTCGGGGTAGGCGTGACTCACTCGGTAGGGAGGGGAGTAGTG
>JAAAKG020151173.1:0-31392 GCA_010014905.2 Druon quercuslanigerum
TTCCATTATTATTCACTTTTAATATTTTTAAGTGTTTTTCATATAAATAATTTATTTAGAATTTAGCTGCTTAATTCGTTTGAAAAATATTTTACTCTCGTAAAAATATATCTACAATTTTTATTAATATTCTAGTTGATAAAAATTTTAAGAAATAAAAAACACTGTACATCATTTTTTTATTCTTTAATTAAGAACAATAGTCAGCTATTTTTAACCCGAAAATATAAATTTTGTATAAAACACTTAATTTTAAACGAAATAGTTGAATTTTCAACCAAAAAGACCAAAAAGGACGAGTTTTCAACGAAATGGTTAAATTGGAAACTAAAAAAAATTAACTTCTAACTAAAACGATGAATCGTTGTGAATCGTTGTTTTTACTATTGGATACTACAATTTAAAAATATTTGAATTTTAAATCAAGAAGAGAGCGATACATAAGAAAAATTGTTGAATTGTAAGAAGATTTTTCAAACTCAAAAAATGTCTAAATCTTGCAGATTGTTTTAACGTGAATCCTAAAAAAAGTTTATTTTTGTATTTTCTTGCTACCTTTCATAATTATTTAAAATCCTACGATTTTTTTAAATATTTAGAAATCTACATTTTGTTTCAATTTTTCTTTTTAATTTTCAAACTTTTTAAATATTTTAAATATACTTTTATAAATGATTGGAATTTTTCCTAAAAATTTTTAAAGATTCTGCAAATTTAAAAAAATGTCCAAAAGTGTTCCAGATACTTTTTTGACAATTTTGTAAATCTTTTTAAATAATAAATAATATAGATAAAATTAATTTTTTTAATTGAAAAGTCGTTTCCCCTGAAATTAGCACGGATAGAAATGCAGTATATGTTTTTATTGCATAAAAAACATCTTGAAAAATTAAATCAACATTGTGCTAAAAGTATTATTTTAACATATTATTTTTTAGTACAAAGAGGTTTAAAAAAATTATTCATAATTGTAGTACAGTTTAGTTTTAATTGTAACATATTATTCTTTTTTTTACCTTTTAACATTGATATTTCTTATAATTGTTATCATTTAATGAGACAAATATCTTTTATTTTTTTCTGATTTTTAGAAAAAAAAAGATTTGTTTTACTGTGATATCACGACCTTTAATATTGATTTTCGCGAAACAGAATCTTTTTTTTTTATGTAAAAATCTTTATTCTCATTTTTAGCATTCCCATGCATCGGGAGAAAGTTCTTATTTTTTGTTAAGTTTCAAATTCTTATTTTAATCGCTAGCGAAAGCCAATTTTGAAGTTTTATAAAATCTTATTCTGCAAGTTGTCGGCCGATTTGATCGAAATTGGAAAAAAGGTTACATGAATTTTCCATTTATTAAACTGAAAATTGAATTTTTATCGCAATCCGCATTCAAGTCTGGTCTAATTTCAGGTTTGTGTGTATTTGACTTTGTCAAGTTCTACATTCATTTCCTCGAACCTGGATACAATTTCTTGGACACATTTTTTGGACCTCAGTTCGACAGTACTTCGGCTTGGAAGAGAATATTTCTCTTATCTTTAAATAGTGATTTCGATTTTACAGAATATTTTTTCGCTCTTTCGTAAAATTTTTTAAAATTTTTGTAAAACTGTGCATAATTTTTTTATTCTTAATCATGGGGATAATTCTGAATCGAAATAATTGTGAATCGATAAAATAAACAATGAATAATTTAAAAAATTGATAATAATTTGAAATAAAAATTACAAACAACTCGCTCATTATTTAATTTTTCGATGAACAAAATTACAAAATAAAGTCACAATCAAGCACCACCTCTGTGCGTGGTCTATTCGGTCCTGCCTCAACGAAGGAGGTGATCAGCAGACCGGCCGAGAACCGTGATCGTCGACTAAAACTCAACTCAGATATGATTGAACATTTTTAATCGTATCTCGAGAACCGATGAAGTTTTTTTGAGTTTCTTTGGCTTAAATTAAAGATAAGATTTTAGGCTCTATATCGTATAATTCTCAGATCTTTGCAAAGTTTTTGCTAGGTGATGCTAAAAGTTGAAGTCGAGGTACAAAATTTTAGAAAATCTAGAATTTTTTTAAAACTTATCATGTGCTGTATTCTCTTCAACAGACCAAAAAAAAATCTTTTTGACATTACTAGACGTGGAATTTCATAGGCTTTTTAACTGTTTTTTTTTCAAATGCCCTGTCATATTTTTTCGCTAAGTTATCGTGGTTCAAAGCTAGCAGTGATTTTTAATAGTGCTTGCATCAATCGATCTCATAATTTCCGACGGTAGTGTATATTAATTTTTTAATTTATACCTAGGGATATAAAAAAAGATTTTTGAAAACACACCCAGCATCGCTTCCTGCTTTGGGAATCGAACCCGCACCGGAGGGGCTAAGAAAGCAGCAGTGTTGGAACATAAAAAAATCACGATACCATATGAACCATAAAGAATCCCTTTAGTACAAAAATGGTTTTATTCTGTTTAGAAAAGGTTTGGCTTTTTAAATTTTATAAGTTACTATTCTAGTCTTTCAAAAAAATGTTAATATTCGGGAAACCGGAAAATTGATCAGGGAAAAATTAAGAAATTTTGAAAGTGAAATTTTGCATTTCTATATTTCTTTTTTTTCGTTGCTTCCTCTTAAAGATAATACTTTTAGTTAAATATTTTAATATTTTATTGAAAAGTTGATCATTTTGCTAAAAAGTCATGCCTTTTGTCAAAAATTCTACTATATTGTAGTAGAAAATTAACTTTTTTTGGGCGATGAATTTTTTGGTGTTGAAAATTCAGCTGCAATCTTTCATGGTTTAAAATTCAACTATTTTTTTTAGAAAATTTCATGTTTTTGGATAAAAATTCGTCTGTTTCGTTAAAAATAATTATTGTTTGGTTAACGGCTTAACTATTTTGATGAAAATTTGTCTTTTTTGGTTGAATTAAACTGTTCTTTTAGAAATGAAAATATGTTTCTATTTTTATTTTGTATATGCATTTTCATTGTTAGTTTAAAAGCAATCTTTTTTTGTTGAAAATTAAACTACTTGGTTGTCGGTTTAACCATTTTGCTACAAAAAATTGGTGTTTTTAAAAAATTCATGTTGGTTGAAAAAAAATTTTTTATTCAAAATAATTGTTTTAAACTGAAAATTTAACTATTCTAGATGAAGATTCATCATTCTAGTAGAAAAATTCATTTCTGTAGTTCAAAGTTTAAATATTTTGTTGAAAATTCGTTTGTTTTTAAACATTTATTTTAACTGAAAATGTATTTTTTCCATTTCCAGATTATTTTTTTGTATAAAATTTAATATTTTGTGGTTAAAAATTTAACTATTCTGTTTAAAAATTCGTTTTTTCTTTTTGCTGAAAATTATTTTTTTTTCGCTGAAACCTTAAAATTTCCATTTTTTGTTGAGATTTAGTCTTTTTGGTTTTATAGTTTATCTATTTTGGTAGAATTTAGATATTTCTAGTTTAAATATCAAATGTTATATATTTTGTTAAAAATAAATATTTCTAGTTTGAACAGTCAACTATTTGGTTAAAAATTAAACTATTTTGTTAAAAATTTAATTATTTTGTTAAAGATTCAACTCTGGTTGCAAATTTAACTATTCTGTTGTTTAAATATGAAATATAATTTTTTTTTTTTTGAAAATTCAACTTCTTTTGAATTGAAAAATAAGTTTGAAAATACAATTTTCTAAAAAATTCGATTTTTCGGTTTTAAAGATCAAGTTCTTCGCTATGAATGCAACTGTTTGGTAAAAATTATTTCTTTTTGTTAAAAATTTAAATATTTTGTTAAAAATTGAACTACTTGGTTGACGGTTTAACCATTTTGCTAAAAAAAGTAGTTTTGTCAAAAATTCATGTTGGTTGAAAAATAATTTTTTTAAACTGAAAATTGATCTGTTCCAGTTTAAGATTCATTATTGTAGTAGAAAATTCATTTCTTTAGTTCAAAGTTTAACTATTTTCTTAAAAATTGATATTTTTTAAATTCAAAATTCAACTGCATTACGAATTTATTTTTCAGTTGAAATTTATTATTTGGTTCAAAATTTACCAATTATGTTGAAGATTCGCTTTTTTAAACATTTATTTTAACTGAAAATGTATTTTTTCCATTTCCAGATTATTTTTTTGTATAAAAATTGATATTGTGGGGTTGAAAATTTAACTCTTTTACATTTAATTTTTTCTTTAATTTGAAACAATTTAGTTAAAATTAAACTCCTCGGTTGCAAATTTCACTAGTGTGTTAGAGATTGGTTTTTTCTTTTTGTTGTTGAAAATTAATTTTTTTCACTGAAAACTTAAAATTTTAATTTTTTTTTTGAGAATTAGTCTTTTTGGTTTGATAGTTCATCTATTTTGGTAGATTTTGAATATTTCTAGTTTAAATATCAAATGTTCCATATTTTGTTAATAATTAATCTTTCTTGTTTGAACAGTCAACTATTTGGTTAAAATTTAAACTATTTTGTTAACAATTCAAATATTTTGTTGAAAATTCTACCATTTTATTGAAAGGTCATCTTTGAACGTTGTTAAATCTACTATTTTGTTGCAAATTGAATTATTTTTTTGAAAATTCAAAAGATTTTTGAAAATGATGTTTTCCGGTCAACCTGGATTAGACTTAGAAAATCAGCTTTCTTCTTATCAAGGAAGTTGTCATTAATTATTCATTGAAATGATAAACTAATTTTTCTGATTTTATTTCTGATTTTTTTCACGCGTTTAGGTCCTATTATGTATTCACTTCCTTCGATACGATTCCTAGAATGTTTCCATGAAACAATAAATCTCTCGTTATACTGGATGATTTAAAATGAGCCAATGTTTAAGTAGAAAGACTGAAGTCGAACGTGGTCTTGTAATAATAATTATCAATTTAAATTCAAGTTGGTGAAGGTAAAATAAAATTGTCGATAGAAAAACAAAAGAAATTCCTGAACGAGGATAGAACTTGACTCATTTTCTACATGGTGAAATAAATTTCTCATTAATCCATGTTTGAATTTACATAATGCGCTCAATAAAGTATAAATTATATGTGTCTTTTAATGTGATTTTAGGTTAATAAAGCTTCAATAATCACTGTGATAAAAAATATAAAAGTCATCTTTCATAAAAATCAGTGAGGGTTAGCCCCTTCGGCAAAGATTGGCAAATGACGAGAGGCATGAAGTTCAAAAAATCTTGCAGAAGTCAATTCCTGATCAATTTTAGATCTTTCTTTGAGAAAAAAAAATTAATGCAAAATAAAAATTTCGAGCAATCATTTATTTTTTAAATTTATTTGTTTTTTAAGGCAATATGAATATAATTTTCCTGAGATTCTTCAGAAAAATGAATAAGATTTTCCAGCATTTCAGAAGTTGAATTAAAATTAAAAACAAATATCAATTTTCAACCAAAAAGTTTAATTAAAAAAAGGAGTTGTCAATTTCTTAACGAAAAATATAATACATAATTGATATTCTAACCAAAAAATATTTGTAATAAAAAAAAGAGTTGAATTTATTAAAAAGATGAATTTTCAACAAAATAGATGATTCGTTCACCAATAAATATTAATTTTCAACTAATTGCATTTTTAACCAAGAAAGATTAATTTTTCAACAATAGAGCTATTTTTAACCCGAAAATATAAATTTTGTGCACAACACTTAATTTTAAACCAAATAGTTGAATTTTCACCCAAATAGACCAAAAAAGACGAGTTTTCAACGAAATTGTTATAGTTAATAGTTAACTAAAAAAAATAACTAAAATGATGAATCTTTGTGAGCGAAACATTGAGTATTTGATATTAAAATTAAAAAAAGATTTAAATTTTAAAAAAAGAAGAGAGCGATACATAAGAAAATTTGTTGAATTGTAATAAAATCTTTCAAACTAAAAAAAATGTCTAAATCTTGTATATTTTTTTCTCGTGAATCTTACAAAAAAGTTTATTTTTTATTTTCTTAATTCCTTTTAAAATTATTTAAAACACTTCGACTTTTTTAAATATTTAAAAATATACATTTTTTTCAATTTTTTTTTTAATTTTCAAACTTTCTAAATATTTTAAATATACTTTTTTAATGACTCGAATTTATCCTAAAATTTTTTAAGATTCTGCAAATTCAAAAAAAATGTCCAATAGTGCTCAAGATACTTTTTTGACAATATTGGAATCTTTTAAATTTTTTGTAAATTTTTTTAAATATTTTCATAAAATTATTTTTTAAATTGAAAAGTCGTTTCCCCTGAAACTGAAACTGATAGAAATGCAGTATGTGTTTTTATTGCATAACTCTCATAATTCTCATTTGACATTCCTATCTCTCGGGAAAAAGTTTTTATTTTTTGTTAAGTTGGAAATTCTTGTTTTAATCCCTATCGAAAGCCAATTTTGAAAACTTATCAAATTTTATTCTCCAAATTGTCGGTCAATTCGACCGAAATTGGAAAAAAAGTTACATGAATTTTCGGCTTGGAAGAGAATATTTCTCTTATCTTTAAATATTGATTTCGATTTTACAGCATATTTTTTCGCTCTTTTGTAAAATTCCTATTTTTCTATTTCCTTCAATTATCGTTTCTCTATGTAAAAACAAACAATTTTAAATTATTAGGATTTCAATCAAATAAAAAAATCTTTTTACGACAATCCCAATAAGCTTAAAACACACCAATCAATTCTGAAAATAAAGCAGAACATCGTGAATTTTATGAATGTCAAAACGAAAGGGTGGAATAACTCTCGGGATGAGCAAACAAACCATGGTGCAGTTTGCAGTCATTCAGTCGCCTAGCTAGACGGTTTGAGGTTTAAATATGTATGTCGCAGATAATGTATATGTATGGAACGTCGGCGAATTTATTCCACCCTCTCCCCCTTTCTGCTGGCTCTCGAAACCCCCATAAGCTCTGTTAATCGTACCTGTCATGCTCTTGGGCTTATGGATGCATAAATGGTAGAAATCTCTTTTATATTTTGCTTATTAAAATATTAACCCTTCGATCTAATCTTCTCTTTTAAAAAATTGTGCTTCTTCAACAAGCAAAATGCTCTGAAATCCTTCACATCACTTCCCTTAATATAATTACTCCATTCATCCTCTTTTGTGTAATATTTTTTACTTTTAAGGGTTTCGTAGCTCCGGGCAGCTATCCATAGTTTCCGACGGGTGTTCTTTGAACATTTTTCCATTGAGGGGAAGTGACGGGAAATTATTGAAGGGAAAGTTAGAAGACTTGAAGTGAAATTAAAGGAGTGGAGTACAGGAAATGAGGGATGTGGAAGTTAGGGTAGTAGGTAAAGTGAAGGGAAATAAGATAGGAAGAGAGGGGAGGGAAAAAGAGAGGAATTAAGGGGAGTGAAAGTAGATGTAGTAGGTAAAGTAAAGGAAAAATGATAAGATGGAACGTAAGAGGAAATTGAAGATCGAGAAGTAGAGGAAGTGATGGAAAATGAGTGGTGTAGAAGTATGCGTACTAGGTGAAGTGAGTGGAAAATATAAGTTGGAAAGGGAGGGGAAATGAGGGAAAGGGAAGAAGAGGAAGTGATAAGAAATATGCCGAGAAGTAAGGGCAAATGATGTGAGGAGAAGTAGGGTGGTAAGGGAAAGTGAGGAGAGTGGTAGTAACGGATGGAAAGTAGGGGAAATGTAGGCCGGTAGGAGAAATTATTGGAGGAGAAGTAAGGAAACGAGGGGTGGGAAAGTAGATTAGGTGACGTTATGAGGAGGAGAAGTGGGAGAATTAGTGGCGAGGGAAGTGAGAAGAAATTAATGATTGGGAAGTGACGGGAAGTGATGGAATAGGGCGTATGAGAAGAGGGGTAATGGTAGAGCAAGTAGGAGAAGTTATGAGAGGAAAATAAGGGAAGTAAAGGGAAGTGTGGGGTGCTTGGGAAGGGGAGTGTTTTCTGGGGAAATAAAGAGGTGGAAAGTAGATTAATAATTGGGGTCTGTGAAGGGAAAAAAACTTACAAAAAATATGTATTTATTTATAACCGAATTTTTCCTTACAGACGCTTTGTACCAATTTTTAAAAGATGGTTACATTTTATTAAAGCGTGGCTCAGTTTCTTGAAGAAATTATTACCCACAATTCTAATCTTTCTAATTTTAAAAATAAGTGGATAATATTTAAATATTGTTATTTGTTTCGAAAGTGTTATCTTTTTAAAAAATTCGTTTAAAATTTTCATCCTCAGAACAAATTTCTTTCAAAATTGTAAACAATAGATTTATGGACAATATATAAAAAATTTTTCTTAAAAAATAATTTTATTCATTTGAAATGATATCAGTAATATTGTTTTGATTCTTAAAATCATAGAAAAACGATTTTTTTCCGAGATGAGATTTTTGCCTCGAGAACTGCATTGACGAATTACATTTTTTTAGAAATGATGTGCATGAAATTCTTTACCAACGTAAAAAAGAAAAATTTTTATTGGTTTTTAACAGTACTTAAACAAATAGAGTAGTAAAATTGTTCATTTGAACGATATGATTTCTTATCTCAAAATTCTACTAATGTATAATTAATTTATTAAAACAAATTCAACAGTGTATTAGTTTGTTACAGAAAAGAAATAATTTTTTCCTAAAATAGTTGTAATTTATTGTTTAAATGGTATCAGTAACTACAAATTATAAACAACTTTATGAAGTTATAAAAAGTTAAATTCCTGATTATATAAACAATTTTAGTTTATAAAATTTATATAAAAATATGAGTTACGAAAAAATTTATAGCATCTTTCAAATCCAAGGGAAAAATTATATCCATGGTTTATTTATGTTTTAGACCTTTTTTTTCTTAACCATAATTCTTATGTAGTATAAATAAACAATTATATTGTATGCCATCTACTTACGCATTCAGTTATTCTACATAAAATATAGGATTTTAAAAATAAAAAATGGTCTCTATTAACTTGTCTACTAGTATGTTAATTGGTCTACTCATCACAATAAATTGGTTAACAAATTATTTATATCTTTATAAGTTGTTTATAAATTTTCAAATTTTCCAATTTTTCTTTACCATTTACCATTGTGATAATAAATTACACCGATTTTAAAACACAATAATTCGTATCCACAACAAACTGATATACTTTAACATTTGTTGAAATAAATTATGTTAGCATTACTTATAATTTTGAAATTCTTTGGCCCATTTTTATAGAAAAAAAACTTTTCTTATTTTCAAACAAAAAAATAATAATCAAAATAATTCAAAATGTTTTAACTCACAGAATTTTGAATATAAATTTTTTTTTTACCAAAACATCTTACCTATCTAACACTATTATGACGTAAAACCTCTCATCCATCAATCATTATTGACACAAATTTTATGAATAGAATACATAAAGATTAAAAAGGATAATCTTACTCCATCCCTTAATACTTTAAGCCTAAGTGCCTAATTGATAATCTGAATCTCAAATTTTGATACATCTCAAACAAACCCTAAATTGCACTTTAACTCGAAGATTACCATTTTCAGAATGAGCTGACTCAGTATGTACTATTTTCTATTCCATAACAAAACTGGGCGTGAGAAATTACCAGAAGTTCTCACGCGTACATCCAGCTTATACAATAATTATAACATTAGGATCAGGGTCTTATTGACTCGAATGCAAATTATGTATAGACTTTAAACGGTTTTCCATATCCCCCTATTTTCCCTTTTTTTAAATTTATCTTTTTTCCTCTCTTTTCAAGGAACTTCCATTTTTTTTCTCGTTTTACGATTAAATGCGAACTGAATTAATAGAATCCATTAAGAAAATACAACAATTGTTGGTTGAAAGTTAATTATTCTTTAATGAAAAGTCATCCGTTTTTACCTCTCTCGGTTAAAAATTGTACTGTTTGGTTGAAATTCAACTATTTTGTTAAAAATTCAACTGTTTTGTTGATCAGTTGCCTTTTGCATAGAAAATTCGTCCTATTGGATTGGAAAATTAATTCTTTGGTAGACTTTTTTTTTTAATTTATTTTTTTCCCTCTTTTTTCAAGAACTTCCATTTTTTCTCGTTTTTCCATTAAATACGAAATGAAACAATAGAATCCAAAAAGAAAATACAACCATTGTTGGTTGAAAGTTAATTATTTTTTAATGAAAAGTCTACTATTATATTTTTGGTTCAGTTTTTACCTCTTTCGGTTGAAAATTGTACTATTTGATTAACATTTAATTCTTTTGTTAAAAATTCAACTATTTTGTTAAAATATCATATTTTTGTCGAAAATTTAACTGTTTTGTTGATCATTTGCCTTTTGCATAGAAAATTCGTTCTATTGGATTGAAAATTCATTCTTTGGTAGAAACTTTTTTTTAATTTATCTTTTTTCCTCTTTTTTACAACAAACTTCCATTTTTTCTCGTTTTTCGATTTTCGTTTTTCGAACTGATTTAATAGAATCCAATAAGAAAATAAACCATTGTTGGTTGAAAAATAATTATTTTTAATGAAAAGTCTACTATTATATACTTTTGATTTAGTTTTTAGCTCTTTTGGTTAAAAATTATACTACTTGGTTAAAATTTAATTCTTTTGTTGAAAATTCAACTATTTTGTTAAAAATTCATATTTTTTGTTGAAAATTCAACTATTTTGTTGATCATTTGCCTTTTGCATAGAAAATTCGTCCTATTGGATTGAAAATTCATTCTTTGGTAGATTTTTTTTTAATTTATCTTTTTTCCTCTTATTTAAAAGAGATTCCCTTTTTTCTCGTTTTACGATTAAATGCGAACGAAAATAATAGAATCCAATAAGAAAATACAACCATTGTTGGTTAAAAGTTATTAATTTTTAATGAAAATTTTTTTAGAAATTGTACTGTTTGGTTAAAATTTAATTCTTTTTTTGAAAATTCAACTATTTTGTTAAAAATTAATCTGTTTTGTTGATCATTTGCCTTTTGCATAGATAATTCGTATTATTGGATTGAAAATTCATTCTTTGTTAGAAATTTTTTTTTAATTTATCTTTTTTCCTCTTTTTTCAATAACTTCCATTTTTGGCTCGTTTTTCGATTAAATGCGAACTGAATTAAAAGAATCCAAGCAGAAAATTTCAACTATTGTTAGTTGAAAGTTAATTATTTTTAAATAAAAAGTCTACTATTATATTTTTGGTTCAGTTTTTACCTCTTTCGGTTAAAAATTATGCTACTTGGTTAAAATTTAATTCTTTTGGTTAAAAATTCAACTATTTTGTTAAAAATTCAACTGTTTTGTTGATCATTTGCCTTTTGCATATAAAATTCGTCTGATTGGATTAAAAATTAATTCTTTGGTAGAAATTTTTGGTTAATTTTTGTTTTTTCCTCTTTTTTCAAGAACTTCCATTTTTTCTCGTTTTTCGATTAAATGAGAACTGAATTAATAGAATCCGATAAGAAAATACAAACATTGTTGGTTGAAAGTGAATTATTTTGTAATGGAAAGTCTACTATTATATTTTTGGTTCAGTTTTTACCTCTTTCGGTTAATGTACTGTTTAGTTAAAATTTAATTCTTTTGTTAAAAATTCGACTATTTTTAAAAAAGTCATCTTTATTGGTCGAAAATTCAACTGTTTAGTTGATCATTTGCGTTTCGCATAGAAAATTCGTCCTATTGAATTGAAAATTAATTCTTTTGCAAAATTTTTTTTTAAATTTATCTTCTTTTCTCTGTTTTTAAAGAACTTTCCTTTTTTCTCGTTTTACGATTAATTGCGAAACGAATTAGTAGAATCCAATAATAAAATTAACCATTGTTGGTTTAAAGTTCATTATTTTTTAATGAAATGTCTAGTATTATATTTTTGGTTCAGTTTTTACATCTTTCCGTTCAAAATTGTACTATTCGGTTAAAATTTAATTCTCTTACTTACTAACTTAATTTCTTTTTTTTTTCTCTTTTCTCAATAACATCCCCTTTTTTCTCGTTTTTCGATTAAATGCGAACTGAATTAAAAGAATCCAAGCAGAAAATTGCAACTATTGTTAGTTGAAAGTTAATTATTTTGTAATGAAAAGTCTACTATTATATTTTTGGTTCAGTTTTTACCTCTTTTGGTTAGAAATGGTACTTTTTGGTTCAAATGTAATTCTTTTGTTGAAAATTCAACTATTTTGTTAAAAATTCAACTGTTTTCTTGATCATTTGCCTTTCGCATAGAAATTTCGTCTTATTGGATTGAAAATTCATTCGTTTGTAGAAATTTTTTTTCAATTTGTCTTTTTTCCTCTGTTTTTAAAGAACTTCCCGTTTTTTTGTTTTTCGATTGAATGCGAACTGAATTAATAGAATCCAATAAGAAAATACAACCATTGTTGGTTGAAAGTTAATTATTTTTTTAATGAAAAGTCTACTATTATATTTTTGTTTCAGTTTTTACGTCGATCGGTCATAAATTGTTCTATTTCGTTAAAATTTAATTCTTTTGTTAAAAATTCAACTATTGTGTTAATAATTCAACTGTTTTGTTGATCATTTGCCTTTCGCATATAAAATTCGTCTTATTGGATTAAAAATTAATTCTTTGGTAGAAATTTTTGGTTAATTTATGTTTTTTCCTCTTTTTTCAAGAACTTCCATTTTTTTCTCGTTTTTCGATTAAATGCGAACTGGATTAATAGAATTCGATAAGAAAATACAAACATTGTTGCTTTAAATTTAATTATTTTTTAATGAAAAGTCTACTATTATATTTTTGGTTCTGTTTTCACCTCTCTCGGTTAAAAATTGTACTATTTGGTTAAAATTTAATTCTTTTGTTGAAAATTCAAGTTTTTTGTTAAAAACTCATATTTTTGTCGAAAGTTCAACTGTTTTGTTGAGCATTTACCTTTTGGATAGTAAATTCGTCCATTTGGATTAAAAATTCATCCTTGAGTAGAAAATTCAACTATTGATGATTGAAAGTTAATTCTTTTTTGATAAAATGTGAACTAATATATTTTTATTCAGAAATCATTTTTTTTTTTGTTACAAATTTCCCCATTTTGTTGAACATTCAACTATTTTGTCAGAAGATCATATTTATTAGTTGAAAATTCAAGTCTTTTCTTAAACATTCGTCTTTTTGCATAGAATATTCAAAATTAAAATGTTTTTTTTATGTGAAAAGTCTACTATTCTATTTTTGGTTTACAATTTATCTTGTTTGGTTTTAAATTTAATTATTTTGTTGAAAATTTAAATATTGTGTTAAAAGGTTATCATTTGTGGTAGATTCAGAACCAATGTATTTATATTATTATATTATCAAAAAAAAAATTTGAAAAATAATAATCCAAACATAATACATTTCTAAAAACTGCTAACATTGAAAATATTATTATTTATTTAATTAAAATGTTTAATATTTTATTGATACAAAAATAAAATAAAAAGACTTCTTCCATGAAATAGAGGTAAAAACATTTACAACTCAATTAAAGGAAATCATAAAATATTCATAAGCAAAACCTACAGATCATTGTTCTTTTATGTTGATATTTATGTCTATAATGGGCCGGAAAGTGAGATAGTTTGGAAATCTGTTTTTGAATGATTGAATCTTTTTCATGCTCTTTGGCATCAAATTATTCTTGAGAAAATGGATTATGGATTAGTCAAAAAATTAAACTACTTCTTTAAAAGTTAAACTACTATGTAAAACATAATTTTTTTGTTTGAAGATTTATCTCTAGTTGAAAATTGAATATTTGATTGCAAATCAACTTTTTTGTGGAAATTTAAAGTGTTTTTTGAAAAATTCCACAACTTGGTTTATTCATTGATTGAAAAATTATTCTTCCTTGCAATTTTTTTTTCTTTTGATCGAAAATTCAACTGTTTTATCAAAATTTGTCTCTTCTTGAATAGAAAATTTATCCTGTTGGATTAAGAATGTATTCTTTGGTTGAAAATTTAACAATTTTTTATTTAAACTTAATTCTTTTTGTTTGAAAAGTCAGATTTTATATTTTTGGTGCAGAATTAATCTTTTTTGTTTAAAAATTTTACCACATTAATGAAAATTTAACTATTCTGTCGAAAAAGTCTTTTTGGATTTTGTCTTTTGGTTAAAAATGTTTCTTTTTTCTGAAAAGTCTACTTTAATAATTTTGATTGAAAAGGTATCTTGTTTGGTTGAGAATTTAATGAATTTTTTAAAAATTAAACTATATTATGTAAAAGTTTTCTTTTGTTACAAATTTCACTATTCCTGAAAAGTTGAACTACTTTGTGAAAATTTATATTTTATTTTTTTTGTTAAATATTAATCGCTGGTTGAAAATTGAATTATTTTATTGAAATTTACTTTCTTGTTAATAATAAAACTTTTTTGTGAAAAATTCACCTTTTTGGCTTGAAAATTGCACAATCTGGTTAAAATGTAATTTCTTTATTGACTGAAAAATTATTCTTTCTTGCATTTTTTTGGTCGAAAATGTAAATATTTGATGAAATATTAATATTTTCTTTTGCAATTTTAACTATTTAGTTGTAAATGCAACTGTTTGGTTAGAAATTTAACTATTTTAATGAAAATTAATTTTTTTAGGTTAAAAATTCATTTCCTTCAGTAAAATATTCGTGTTTTATTTTAGAAAATTCAACTGCATCTTTTTTAAAAAGCGTCTCTTTTGCGTGAAAGTTTAACTATTTGGGTTCCAATTTTTTGTCTTAGTTGAAAATTATCTATCTTGTTAAAAAATGATTCTCTTGAGTTTAAAAATCGATGTTCCCTTTTGTTTAAAATTGGTCTTTCTGGGTAGAAAATTTATTTCATTCGTTGAAGATTCTTATTTTTGGCTTAAAATGTGAGAAAGGAAAATGTAGGGAAAGGTATAAATGCTAGGTCAATCTAGGATTCCCATGTTGCTGATCAATCTCTCTAGCAATCACCTCAGGCGAAGAGCTTCATGAAGTCATCCTATTTCATAAATCATTGGAAAATAACAAACTGGCCAATAATCAAACCTTTTATTTCCCTATTTTCTCACAAAAATGCCCCTATTTTTCCTATTGAAAAAAAGATTTTAATGCCCACATTAAGAGACCGACCTCACGTGATAGTTTTTGATCGTGATTTAGTCTACGTTACGGTGTGGTGGAAAGCCAGTGAGAAACTGACCTTCGTCACGGTCGACCTGGCCAAAGTAAATTTCCGTCAGACGATCTTTCCGTTCCAGCAAAAAAACAGGCTACAGACACTACCGTCGTTCAACAATTCGACATGTGTTCCCTTTTATTTCTTAGCCACAAAGCTTGTTTGAGCTCACTTAGCATGTGAGTTGACAAAATAACGGGCCTATTCAAACGGTCTCCTAAATTATATTTGCTGTGTACCTCTGCTCTTTGATCTGGCCTTTCAAAGGCTTATGCAAATTCAAAATTTTGTATAAAGAAATATTGTTTTTATATTTTTAATATTTTCGACTGGCCACAAGAGTACTTTCTTCTTGAATCATTTTTTCGTGTCAATAATCTCATTTTGTAAAAATTGGCGTTTCAGCCTTTTTTGTGTCACGCAGATATCTGTATAAACATAATGGAAAGTTAAAAATTTTTATATTTATTTTAAATTTTTTTATGTCAGAAATCATGTTTTCAGAATATTTAAATCGTCAAGGGCTACGCTTTCTTTTAAATTATTTATGTGAGATTACAAGTCTAGAATTTTTCCAAAAAACAATAATTTATAATAAAAAGTCTGCAAACCAATATTGTTGTTTGTGTTGCATTTTTCCTTAAGAACATTTCGTGTTATTTTAATTACAAGTAATTAATTTTTTACTCAAATTAAGTCAATCGGGAATATGCAACATTTTAACCCATTAAGTCCAGACTGCACACATTTTTAAGATTTTTTTCAACGGCTCTATTAATTAAGAAATCGGTCATAGAAAAAATCAACACCACCTATTTCCGACGTAAAATTTTCTGATGCATATTTGAACACATATATTTGTTTATTTTACAAAAAACGCGAATTGTCGAATGAAAAAAATTTTTAATATGTAATATTAGGATCGAAATCATCGGTAGATTTTTTTGATTTGTGCATTAAAAGTGTCCATGTACTCTAGCCTTCAAAATGTAGTGGTAGGTTTCTTCAAATTAAACATGGCGGCATCCAATGTGGCATCCCAAATAATAATTTTTTTAAAATTTTTCTGGTACTTTTTCCTGCACTAACAATTTTTTTCATTTTTGATAAAAATTAGTGCAAATTAGTTTTTTTTGGTCGCTGATTGAAAATATGCTACCAGATTCTCAAAATTAAAAATGGCGGATCCAATATGGCTGCCAAAAATGTCAAAAAATGGTTCAATTTTCATGAAAATTCATATCGAGTTTTTTTTGGGTCGGTGATTACGAATCTGCTATCAGATTTTTAAAATTCAAGATGTTGGATCTAATATGCATGCCAAAAATTTCAAAAAATTGTTCAATTTTCATGAAATAATGAATGGGGAGGTTATGGGTCGCGTTTCTTAGACGACATATATTATATGTCATTGCCCGGCTTTCACAACGAGGAGGTAAACGCAGTAAAGAAGGACTCTTCTTTTATTTTCAATTTTTTCAAATTTTTTTTATTTTTATTAATTTTTTTATAATTAAACCTTTTATAATCAATAATTCAAAAACTTAGTATTAGATTCTAACTTATTTATGATACATTGAAAGACAGGGTGTGCATGAATATACATCGCACATCTTACAGATTTTTTGCGTCCTTGAACCACATTTTTTAAAATTTGAACATATTTTTGTTTTGATTCTATTGTTACAGTTTCATGTAATTTACATGTTTTATACTTTCTATTGCTAGGCGTTAAAATAAATGTTTTAGCTGCTTAGGAATCTGTTTTTTTTTTTAATTGAATATCTTCATGAAAATTGAACAATTTTTTGAAATTTTTGGCAGCTATATTGTATCCACCATCTTCAATTTTGAAAATCTGACAACAGATTCGTAATCAGCAATCCAAAAAACCCCTCCATAAAATTTTTTATGAAAATTGAAACATTTCCGAAATTTTTGGCAGCCATATTATGAAATTAAAATTTGTTATATGGAGGACCGTTTTCCGTATTAATAGCTACGTTAGAACTCCAAGTTTTACATCCTGAAATTTTTGGAATGAATAGTCCAGAATCATTGAATCGGTTATTTATACGGAATCGTGATTAATAGTAACAGCATTTTTGAATTTAAATGGCGACATTATAGAGTGTTAGACATTTCAATGTTTTCCAAGATCGTTAGATTCTGTTTTATTTGTTTACTCTCAAGAATTTCCTAATTAAATTTGAATATTTCTACGATAAAGAGGAATTTAAATGTTTATTTAATCTAAGTTTATTTCTTAAATTTTAAATTGATTTTACTTGTAAAAGCAAAGAATTTTAAATTAACACGTTTAAAATTTGGCAGAGCTTGTAGGCTGGAAATGTATATAATTCTTTTCAGTTGAATGAATTTCAACTTAATAAATCTAGAATCCAATATATCGAAAATTAAATTATTTTAGAATATTTAAGAAAAAGAAAGTCATTTCTAAAAGAATAGTGACAGCATCTATTTTCATGTGATAATCACAGAAAATTCTATGAGATTTGTAGCGTATTGTTGGATATTTAATTAAATTACAAAAGCTTGAAATTCCTAAGACTTCAGGAAAAAATGTTATATTTTCAATTGAAGTGATACATTTTTTAATAAAATGATTAATCTTCAACTACAATAGATAAATTTTAAATAAAAAAGGTGAATTTTTAATCAGAAAGAATAATTTTCTATCACAAAATAACAATTTGCAACAAAAATTGGAATATTTAAATTTTAAGTTCAAAAAATTTATTTTAGAGCAGAAAAAAAACGAATTTTTTAACAATGTGTCTGAATCGTAAATCAAAACAGATTAATTTTCAACCAAAAAGTTGTATTTTTAACAAAAACAGAAATTTGAACTAAAATGATGAATCTTCAACAATAAATTAATTTGTAACCAAATGAAAGCCACGTCAGAGTGACTTTTTATCAGTTAGTTGAATTTTCAAACAAAAATATGAATTTTGAAGCAAACATATAATAGTTAAATTTTTAGTTAACAAAGTTAATTTCTATAAAAAGAAATAATTTTTAACAAAATAGATACAGTATTAACCATTTTCAACAAATTAGTTTAAATCAAAGGAGGTGAATTACTAAACCGACCCGTAAATATGATTTTTTAACAAAAAAGTTAATTTCCCACACAATTGTTAAATGTTGAAGCCAAAAAGAGGAATTTTCTTCAGAATACATCAATTCTGAACTAAAAAATATCATTAATTAACCAAAATCGGAATACGGTACCAATTTTAGTTTAAAAAGTTAATTTTATAATTTAAAAAAAGAAAAGAATTTTCAGGACAATTGTGAGATTTTCCACTAAATAGTTGAATTTTCAAATAAAAAAGATACATTTTTAATCAAGTATTATTAGTTTCAACTAAAGAATATATATTTTCATCCAAAAAGTAAATTGTTAAATTTTCTTTAAAAAAATAATCAATAAAAAATGAATTTTGAACAAAATAGTTATATTTTCAATTAAAGTGATACATTGTTTAATAAAATGATCAACTTCCAACTAAAATAGATAAATTTCAAATAAAAAAGGTGAATTTGCAACCAGAAAGAATAAGTTTCTACCATTAAATAACCATTTTTAACAAAAAATGTAATATTTAAATTTTAGGTTAAAAAAATTCATTTTCGAGCAGACAAAAAACGAATTTTTAACAATGTCGCTGAATCGTCAATCAACACAGATTAATTTTTAACTAAAAATTTGTATTTTTAATCAAAACAAATTAATTTTCAACCAAAAAGTTGTATTTTTAACCAAAATAGATTAATTTTGAACAAGGGAGGGTAATTTTTAAACAAGAAAGGTTTTTCATTCAAACAAGAAAAAAACATTAACCAAATTTTCAAAAAAAGTACTGTCTCAATGAAATAGTTGAATTTTCAACAAATTAATTAAGTTTTCAACCTAATAATAAAATGTTCAAACATGACCTATGAATTTTCATCTAAAAATAGAGTATTATACTTTCAAATAAAAAATAAATAATTTTCAATAAAAAATAGTTTTATTTTCTTATTGAATTCTATTAATTTAGTTCACATTTAAGTGCGAAAATGTGGAAAAGAAGGAAAAAAGGAGAATATAGAGATAAATATTCGCTTGGAAAACTGAAACTTTTTCTAAGAAAATAAACTTAATTTCGCACTGCACACTTTTTGACTTCAGACTACAAACTATTTCGTGCCAGTTGTTTTCTCATGTTATAATATAATAAATATAATATTTCTTGTATTAAATTCGTTTCTATATGATCATTTATGATAAAAATCTCTTAAAAATATATAATTGTGAATTCGGATAGTGCGCGTCCGTATAGGAATAATTACTAATTGAATCATTACATTTCTACTAATTAGTTATAATTATTAGTGACTGTATTCCCACAGCAATTAGTAGAATTCGACTAACAATCGGTTATATTATACTGATTTAAATTAAGAGAGATATTAAAAGATTTTTTGTCTGCGTGAACTGATTGCAAGATGATGGGAAAATAATTTGAAAGAAATTGCAATGTCATCGCTTTTGGACCTGTTATTGCTTTCTTTTCTTGAATCAATAGAACTCGATAAAATCTTCAAAGTAATTTTTCTTTATGCTTTTATTTTTCTGAAAATCAATTCTCTATATCTAACTCATTATGTTATTCTTTGAATGCAAATCATGCAGTAGAAGGAACATGATGTTATGGAAATGCGCAAGCAGCGAGGAATTTATTGAGAACTGTGTATAACTGCAAAATTATGATGACTACTTATTGTTACTGCCAGAATCCAGGACAACAGAGTTTTTTTTGACTAGCTTGGAACTTTTTGCTTATATGCCTTACGCTACGGTATTATATTATGTATGAAATCGTCTTCACATTTACCCTAAAGGTCAAGAGTGACGAATGTTCTTCGTACTCATCACACACATACATATACTTATTGTTTATGGGCTAAGTAGAAACAAAATCTGCGTACAGTAACCCCACTTGAACTTCGTTGTACCTTTAGCTTCAAGGCTGGTTTGATGACTTTCAAAACTGAGGAGTTTGCTTTCAACAGGGCATGCATCTACTACAAAATCGAAAAAAAAGTTTTACAGCATTCACAAAAGAATTAGTTTTACTCGATTAATAAATTATTTTGGTCCTAGACCACGTATCGATTGAGACTCCGGATTCTATAATGATGCATAAAATTTGCCTAGCCGCTTCGGGCCGCTCGAGTTGGCCCCTGATGACTTGAAAATCAGTTTTCGAAAATTTAACTTTTTAAAATATTGCTTTGTAGATAATTCCATGGCGATTCTTTTTTCTCGTGACAAGAAAGTTGTATCTCTTACCGTTTCTGTAAAAAATAAAAAAAAACTTAATTTTTCAGGCCAGCAAATTTACTAAATATTTTCACTTCAACTCGCTCCGAAAGACAAAGTTTTTTATATTTTAAGATGAAAATTTAATACGCTATCCTTCCAACTGTTCTTAAGATAATGTGTGATTTAAAATTCATTGATTTTTTTAAATAAGAAAGTTATAAATTTTTTTGGCAATCAGCATCAAAACAACGTTAGACAATTTTCAAACGCTTCGTTTATCGAGGGAATTTTGAGTTAGCTCAAGCTTCCAGCAAAAGAGATGCTTGGTAGGATATAATTAAGTTTTCTGAAAAGTTTTACCATGATTGAATTATTCGTTAAGAAAATAGGATCATTCAAATAGCATTGACCAGGCACGTGAGGGGCGATAACTTTAGAGCCTGGTTGCACCGTGCTATTCAGCGCGTTAGAATACAACTATGCATGTATACAATGTCCTTGAAAAGGTGTACATTAGAAACATAATGTAAACAAAAAGCGAGGACATCTTCAATGTATTTTTAAGATTAGCTAGGAAAGTATTACACATCTCTTAAAATTTAGAGAACATTGCATTTGGTTCCTAAGCAAATAAATCTATAAATATTGAAAATGAATAACTAAAAAAGTAAATGTTGAGTTTGCTAGAAAATCTAACTGGAGGTAGAAAAATAAATAGAAACAAAGAAAATAGGGCTAATAATAAATTTTTTTTTATTATTTTCATTTCGTAAAAATTTGCATAAGTAAAATTTAGGGCATATTTTATATGCATACTACTGTAAACTAGAGAAAATAAAGGAAACAGGATTTTTGTATTGAGTCATAAATTTAAAATATTAAGGATGTTTTCAGTATAAAGTCGACAAGCACATTACTCAATCTTTAACTTGATTTATGAAATCAAAAAAGGTAGCCACATTGCTAAGTCTAATAAATTTTGGAAACGAAATATAAATTTACAGTAGAAAGAATAATTTAAGATGTAATTATTTATTTAGAAATAGTTGATCTAAGTTTTTCGTTTTATTTTATCTTCAGAAATTACCCGTAATGTTTATTTAATCTCTATAATACTGTATCGGTTTATTATGTTCTTTATAATATTGTCTACGAACTCTATCCATGCTGTTTTTACAAAATGTATTTAATATGTTCTAAACAATTTTTATCTCATTACTAGTATAATTACTAACAAGTTTAGTAAAATAAAGTTCTACAAAATTTACAAAAAAAGTTATTGGTAGATAATTAAACTTTTTGATTCAAAATAAACTTTTTTGTTGAAAAATCATAATTTTGTTTAAAAAATCATCTCTTTTAGTAGAAAATTGATTTTTTCGTTTAAAAAATTATTATTTTGTTTTCAAATCTGTGTTGTGAGATATACTTTCCTGCATGTTTGTAATTATCCTGTAAATACCTTTATATAATGTGAGATATAAATATTTAATGATTTTGCCCTGGCGAAAAACAAAAAAAAAAACTAAAGTAATTCCAGTCTAGAGGCGAGGGCTGTGGTCGAGCAGATCGAGACTCCGAAATTGTCACCTATCACGCACTCAATCAATGCTATTAAAATGCTCTTATTTTGTTAACGAATAATAATTTGATTAGGGTAAAACTTTTCAGAAAACTTAATTATATGCTACTAGGCGTTTTTGTTGCCGGAAGTTTGGGCTTACTCAAAATTCCCTCGATAAGCGAAGCGTTTGAAAATTCTCTAACGTTATTTTTATACCGATTGGCAAAAAAGGTATAACTTTTTCATTTAACAAGCTCAATAAATTTTAAATTGCGAATTTTGAACAAAATCGCTAACTTGTTTAATAAATAGTTTGAGTTTTAAACAAATAGTTGAATTTTTCAACAAAAAATATGAATTTTCCAAAAAATTTCATTTATGACCAAATAGTTTAATTTTTAACTGTTGATTTTTTAACCAAAAAGGTGTTTATTTGATATAAAATTAATAACAAAATTAATTTTCAGCTAAATAGTTAAATTTTTCTAATTTTTAAAAAAGATTAATTCTTACCAAAAGAGACGACTCATCAAGAAAATAAATAATTTTTAACGATTGAATTGAATTTTAAAAAGATAAAAAAGATGAATTTTTAACCATATAGTTCAATCTTTAACTAAAATAGAGAAAATTTTAACCGAAAATGTAACAGTTAATTTTTCAGTAAATAAATACTTTTTTAACCAGAAATTAAACGATTTTTACACAAAATAGTTGGATCTTTAACAAAATATTAAATTTTTTAAATAAATTAGTCGAATTTTTAATCAAACAATATGAATTCTAAACCAAAAATATAATGGTAGACTTTTCAACCAAATAAATTAGCTTTCCACTAAGGATATTTAGGTTTTCTTATTAGGTTCTATGAATTTAGTTCACATTTCAACAAATCCCCAGAAAACGGGGAAGTTTCTTGAAAAGATGGGAAAAAAAGAATTCTTGAAAAAAGAGAAAACGAGAGCAAAAGGGAAAAGTGTGTAAAGTCTCAAATATAAGAGTGATTTTTGAACCTATTAAGTTTTATGAATAGGAAAGGTATTAAATTAAACAATTTTCTTAAATAAAAAAAAGTCTCTAAAGAATTTAAATAAAATTACACTTAACTCCCGAGATAAGCACCCGGAGTTTACGCTATTCCTAGAACTTGAGGCTTTTAAATTTGGAAGAGCGAAAAGCGTGGGACCGAAAGAGAGGCAATGCTTCGTCAAGCATGCATTTCTCGGCATACATTTTTCAGGAAAACGAGTTTTCATGAAAGTTGGTACATAGGGGTTTTCGCGGTCACTGATTACGAATCTGAACTCAGATTTTGAAAATTCAAAATGGCGGATCCAATATGGCGGCTAACATTTGGCATATTTTTGGATTTCTTCTGAAAATTGGGGCACGGAGGTTTTGGGATCACTGATCACGAGTCTGGACTCAGATTTAGAAAATTCAAAATAGTGGGTCCAATATGGCTACCTAAATTTGGAATATTTTTGGATGTTTTTTTAACATTGGTATACAGGGGTTTTTTTGTGGTCGCTAATGACGAATCCGAACTCAGATTTTGAAAATTCAAATTGGCGGATCCAATATGGCGGCCAAAATATGGATTTTTTTTTTAAATTGGTTTACAGGGATGTTTGGTATCCCTGATCACGGTTCCGAACCTAGATTTTGAACATTCAAAATGGAGGGGCAATATTCAAAATATTTCTGAATTGTTGTTTTAAAGTTGGCATAGGCAGGGGGTCGCTGATCTTAAATTTGTATTCAAAATGACAAATATTTAGAATATTGAGGTTTGAAAAAATAAAAACCCATTCACCTAAAATATGGACTAAATAGTGTAGAAATTTTTTACTAAACACAGTAACGGAAAAATAATTACAAAATTAGCAATGTAAACAAATTAAAAAAAATGATAAAAAACAAAAAATAAAAAAAAAATTATGAAAGAAAAAAATAAAAAAATTATAAAAGATAAAAATTATTTTTAAAAATTGAAATTGAATCAACTGCAACTGTTATGTGACTATGAAATTGGTTATTTGAAGGTTAAAGGTCGCCATATTAGTACCAATTTTCTGAATTTTCGAAATCTAAATTCAGATTCGTGATCAGTGAATCCAAAAATCCTTGTACACTATTTTTTTTTAAATTCAGAAAATTTTTTTGTTTCGGCCGCCATATTGGATCTGTCATTTTGGATTTTCAAAGTCTGATTTCAGATTCGTGATTAGCGATCCGAAAAACCTCTGTATACCAATTTTCAGATAAAATCCAAAAATGTTCCCAATTTCAGCAGCCATATTGGATCCAACATTTTGAATATTTAAAATCTGAGTCCAGATTCGTATTCAGCAACCCCAAAAACCCTTATGTACCCACTTTGATAAGGATATAAGGGAAAGTTTTGTCAATAATGAATTTTTTCAACAAAAAAGGCTTTTTTCATCTTTGTTCATAAGTATTAAGAAATTATTAAAAAATTTAGACCCTTCCCACATAAATTTCAATTTTCTATTATCCTGCGAGCATGAACTTAAAAAAACTTGTGTAAAATCCAATAATAGCTACTCTGAAATCGCAAAAAATGTTATGAAAAAAGGTGGGAATACGATATTCCCACCATGCCGCAAAGAGTTAAGGCTGCACTATAATCACTTTGGTTTCATCAGGTTCCGTCATGCATCAAACTCTGATAGAAATTATTCATGCCGGCCCTGTCTGTTACTATTTGGTTCCCCCCGAGATATGCAGAAGATCAATGTAAGCCATGCCCGAAACTGTGCTTATCTTGGGAGTTAAGTATAGTTTCATAATCGTATCAAATAGTTAAAACAGCTAATTATTTATTATTCGATTCACCATTATATAAATTAACATTTATATTTTGCATTTAAAAATCGAAATATCTGCTTCTCCAGAATTTTCGGGACGGTTAATCCATCCCCTTTTCTAACTCCCCTAATTTTTTGGGACTACTAGATACAGCCTTCAAAAATAGGTAAGGGGTCAGCTTCATGGCAACATGAAATTTTGAGGAAATTTCACCAACATGTCACAAATTGTCACAAGAGTAAGGGATGAGTACAAAATCACTGAGAATAGCGTCACGTAATATGTGGACGCTCCCAAAGGTCATGAAGCTGTAAATTCTAAAATGTCACCACGTGGGTGTCAAATGCCTCGAGGTTTCCCAAAACAAGGAATTAACTCGTGGCTACAAACTTGAAGAAAGGGGTGGGGGAGTTTGCCGGGGAAGGAAAAGCGAGGTGGTTGCTGTACTGGGATAAGGGGTAATTAATGTGGTGTCACGCATCGGGCAACCTTCCATCTCTGGAGAATCGTCGAGGAAAACTCCCGCGCCACAAGATAAGCCAAAATCCCATTATAGTTCGTATAGTTCGTTGTAGATTTCCCTAAATTGTCGGTATAAACAACTTACAACGGGGAATAATGTCCAAGGCCGTCCTGGAGTTTAAATGCGAGTTCGCGCTCCATAAATGTGTCCCTCTTTACATGCATTTAGCTGCGAAGGGGTTCACAGTAAACTCTTTCAACACCTGGTCACAATGCCTCTATGTTAATTACTAACTAACCAAACGGAATTCATTAGCTGCGCGGCGAATCTCGACTCAGGAAGAGTCGGGGATGGTTAAGCCATTTCGAAAGCGGAGATCACTCGGATGGGTGACAATTCTAGAATGATAATTCTAGAGCATTGAATGATTACTTTTAAACTCGACAGTCGGAAAACAGGTTGAATTCGGGGAAAATAGTTCTCGGGTTTTCACTTATATGCGAACTGTTTCAATAGAAGCCAATAAGAAAATCTAAATGTTTTTCGTTTAACGTTTTTTTGTACGAAAAGTCTACTTCTATATTTCAGAATGCATCTCTTTAAGTTAAAAGTTCTTCTCTTTGCTTGAAGGTTGAACCATTTTGTTAAAAATTGAGCGTTCCGATTCCAGAATGGGTATGTCTCGGTAAAGTTAGAGGGAGATTGGCCCCTGGCAACTAAAAATCGAAATTTGAAAATTTAATTTTTGAAGAATGCATTCTTATAGGAAATTATATGACGCATCTTTTTTCCTCCGGCAAAAAAGTTCAATCTATTATAGTTTTCGAGATAACCATGAAAATGGTGTTTTTTTCTGGAGCCGATTTGTAATTAATTTTTGGTCTCTCGCTCGTCGTCACATCTACAGTTTTTGGAATTTTTTGATGAAATTTGGATACTATACTCTCAAAAGTATCCTGAGAACGATAATATGAGCGAAAAGTGTATATCATTATTTATAACAAAATAAAAAATTGTTCTCTATGTCATTCTGAATTTAATTCCTTGTAATCTTCGATCGCTTCGTTTACCGAGCGAAGTTTGAACAAATATAAACTTTCTATAGAGCAGTTGTTCAGAAAAATATGAGGAAGTTTTCTGTAAAATCCTCTTTTTAAAAAATTCAGTAGGTAAAAAACTGCGAATGCAAAACTTGGAGCGCGCAAACTAAACTCTTGTAGGCGACAGGCATAGGGCGGAGACAAATATAGGTACGCAGGTGAATAATGCGAAAGTTCAGAATAATATGAAAAGTATCGAAGTATGATATCATTAAAGAGATTGAATACTTTTATAACGCACAAATGAAGAAGTTATATAATAATATAATAATAAATATTAAATAATAAAATATTATTCATGTGAAATGTATTCTATAGAATCCTCACCCCTGAATTCTAAAAAAATTCCACAGAATTTTCGTACAATTCATGTGAGGATTATATCAAATCCATTCTACGAAAATAATTCTACAGAATTTATTCAATTTATTCAATTAGTTTTCAATTAGTAAAACCAAGAAAGAATTGTTTACACATTTCACTTAAGTTATTTCTGCTTTTTTTCCTAACATTTTTCGACCAGTTATTTTTACATCTAGTGCGTTTCCTAGCACGAAGACTACCCTGTGATTCTTTGTCCATTTCGAAAAAAACAAAGAATTCCTTCCACTATGAATTTCACGAAATATTATTTAACTCGCGGAACGATGTGAATATTGTGGTATCAAAAAACATAATGATCAATTTAATTCTACATAAACTGCAACTATTATGATGCTAGAAGAGCTAAAACGAAATTTGAAGGTCATGTGATATAACTCCAGGTATTCCTTTGTTTATATTTTTATTTCCTCGCTAGCTGTACTGAGAGTCGTTCTGTCCGTAAAATAGACATGGATTGTTACGAATCTTGCGCTCCAAGTTCTGCATTCGCAATTATTTATCTATTCAGTTTTTTGAACAAGGTTTTTACAGAAAACTTCCTCATAGTTTTCTGAACAACTACTCCAGAGAAAGTTTATATTTGTTCAAACTTCGCTCGATAAACGAAGCGATCGAAGATTATAAGGAATTGAATTCAGAATGGCCTAGAGAACAAGTTTATTTTGTTATAAATAATGATATACACTTTTCGCTCATATCATCGTTCTAAGGATACAAGAGACCAAAAATTAATTACAAATCGTCTTTAGAAAAAAACATTATTATTATGGTTATCTCGAAAACTATAGTAGATTAAACTTTTTAGCTAGAGGAAAAAAGATGCGCCATCTAATTTGCTATAAAAATGCATTCTTCAAAAATCAACTTTTTAAATTTCGATTTTTAGTTTCCAGGGGCCAACCTCCCTCCAATGTTACCAAATTATGTCCCGTTCTGGAATCGGGGTGCTCAATTAATTTCTTTTAAGTTAAAGCTAAATTTTACTAATTAAAAATTTAAATAATTCATTTTTTTTCTGAAAACTGATAGTTTTTTCTTGAAAACTCAACTGTTAATCTTTTCACTGAGAATTCATCTATTGAGGTTAATAATTTAACTAACTTGTTGAAAGTTGAGCTATTTTATTAAAAATTCTTTCATTGGTTGAAGATTGAAATATTTTGCATTTTATTGAGAATTAATCTGCTCTGTTGAAAATTGGACTATTTGTTTGAAAGTCGAACTGCTTTGTTGAAGGTTCATTTTATTAGTTTCAGATTTAATTATTTTGTTTAAAATTGTTTAATTTTTTTGCTCTAAGTTAATTTTTTAAATTAAAAACAAACTACATTTAACAAATTTTTTGTAAAAAAATAATCTTTATGATTTAAAATGAAACTAGTTGATTAAAATTTGTACTTCTTTTTTAAAATTATTTATTTTATGAATACCTGATTATCCATCTCTTCTATTAGAAATTTACCTTTCTGTATCAAATTTGTATTTTTTTGGTTGAAACTCAATTTAAAAAAAAAATTTTACTATTCCATCTCTGTTTAAAAAGTGACCGTTTTTAGTTTTAAATTCTATATGATATGGATTATAAATTGAAGTGATTTATTGACAAATGACTTTTTGGTAAAAATTTTCTTTTCTTTTAGATAACTTACCTTTTTGCTTTGAAGATTCAACAGTATGATTCAGATTTTTTATCCCTTAACTGAAAAATCATTTCTGGTTTAAAATGGAATTCCTTTAATTCGTCTTTTTTGTTTAAAAATAAATTTATATTCGTAGAAATGTGAGCTTTTAATGTATAATTGTAGCTGAATGGTTATAAATTCATCTGCTTTGGCTAGAGATTTAACTAAAATGTTAAAAATTCAACTATGATGATAAAAATTTAATTACTTTGTTAAAAATTCAACCATTTTGTTGAAAATCTAATTATGTTATTAAGTTCAAAATTATACTGTTTTTTAGAAAATTAGTCTTTTTGGATAGAATTTTCGTCCTTTAGGATAGGAAATTCAACGATCTTTTAAAAAATTCATCTTTTTGGCTTTGAAATTCAACTATGTCATTGTAGATGCAACAGTTTGGTTCATCTTTTTTTCAAAATGGGTTTCTCTTGTTTGAAAATTATTTTATTTTTAAATTCAGTATATTTTGACTTAAAATCTTAAGACTTTCATATTGACCTTAATATGGAATCTAAACTTTAATTTTAGTTTAGAGAATTTATTTCCCTATTTTCATGAGTAATCATTCTATATCTCCGATTTTGAAAGCATGTTGGGCTGTAAAGTCTGTTAAAATATAGTGCTTGTACATTTTTTGTTTCATTTTAGACTACAAAAATGTTTAAGTTGATACAGAAAGCTTTCAAAATATTGAAATATATAATAAAGAAATACTAAATAGAAGTCAGAAAATATAATAAATATATAGAAAAGTTAGAAATATATAATAAAGATATAATATAAAGTATCCAGATAAAGTGACCAAGAAAAAATTACCGAAGACATAAAAAAACTGAAAAAAAAACGAGAGAGGAAGCAGCAAATAAAGTATTTTTTATGTCACTACAATAAAAATTATTATTCATACATCTCCATCTAGTTATTAATATTATTCTCCAATGTGAGAAGTGCTTTAAACATTATATTACTCTCTAAAAATACTCTCTAAATGAATCCATCAACTTCTCCCAACTTGGGATTTCATCTACTTTCACGAGCCCTTATAGAATCTTATTAATTTAAGTTCCTTCTTTCTTTTCTTCTATCTTCCAAAATCTTTTCACTCTCAGCAGGAAGGCCGGGACTGATATTGAATTCTAATTTTCCCAAGCCAATTAAATTATTATTAGATTCATCAATCACTTTATGCATTATTCTCTCATTTTAAAGATAAGAATTCTTTTCTAGATAAACTTCTCAAATCTCAAATCCCCAACCAGTCTCTAGATACTTTTTCAATTTAAAATGTCTCTTTGCCTATATATCCTATCCAGAAGATCTCTCAATTGACTCGTAACTTGGTAACTGAAGTCAAAGGTTAAAAATGATGTTTTAAGAAACGTAAATTTTTTCTCTTTTTGTCTTCTTTTTATCTTCTTTTTGTTGTATCTCTGTCCTTTCAGATTCTGCTATTCTAGAACGCTCAAATAAAAAGATTTTTAGTTTCAAAAGAGACTCCAGAGTCCCTGGAGCGTCGTCGCCGGACATCTGTCACCAATATCGTTCACACCATTTCTGATCTTTCATAATAAAAATCTAAGGAGACGTCTCAAAAGAAAAATGAAACTTCATTAAATGTTTAACAGGCGAAACTGCAGGAGTAAGGACAAAATTACTTTCATGAGAAATGGAGATGATTTTTGTAATGAAAGGTTCCGAAAGGGAACGTCCATTAATTACCATAATCTTATTGTTTGAATTTTAGACCCCACCCCCGAAAAGTATCGATTCTTCTGATTTCTATGACCAACCCCCTCCTCCTTTTTAAATGACATTATATTTTTATATAAATAGTTTTTTTCTGAAATTTTGAACCTAATTTTTATCAAATAAATTTTTTCCGTGAATTTATTTTTGGCCAATCAAAAAATAACGTAAGATGATTGTGTATATGTGGGGGTTATACAAATACTGGAACTTTCTCTTAGAAGAAGAAATTCTAAACAAAGTACTTACTTTTTAACCACATACTTAAATTTTGAAGCTTAAAGATTACTTTTCTACCAAAATAGACGATTTTCAGCAAATTATAGGCATTTTGAATTAACTAGTTGAATTCGTGAACTAAAAAAGATCAAATTTTAACCAAAAATTTAATAATTGAATTTTCATTAAAAAATATAATTTCTATTAAACAAAATGATTTTATATATAAATATATAAAAAAATTATAGGGCTTTTTTAAAAAATTAGTTGGAAAGCCTATGAAATTCCACGTCTATAAATGTCAAACACATTTTTTTATCTACTGCAGAGAATACAGCACGTGATACGTTTAAAAAAAAAATTCTAGATTTTCTAAAATTTTGTACCTCAACTTCAACTTTTAGCATGGCCTAAGAAAATAGTTGCAAAAATTTTTAAATCATAAGACATAGAGCCTACTATTTTATCTTTAGTTTAAGCCAAAAAAACTTGAAAAATCTTTATCGGTTCCCGAGATGCGATAAAAAATATTCAATCGTATCTGAGTTAAGTTTTTAGTCGACGATCACGGGTCTCGGCCGGTCTGCTGCTCGCCTCCTTCGTTGAGGCAGGACAGAATAGGCGACGCACAGAGGTAGTGCTTTATTGGGGATCTCTTACACTTTCAATTCTGCTCATTAGTAATTTTTAGTTCAAATTACTGTAAATTTTGTAAATTATTCATTGTTTTTTTGCTTATTTACAATAATTTCAATTCAGAATTATGCCCATGTTAAAGAATAAAATAATGATAAACAGTTTTTTTTATTTCTTAAATTTTTTATTTACTAGAATATTAATAAAAATTGTAGATATATTGTTACGAGGGTAAACTATTTTTCAAACGAATTAAGCAGCTAAATTCTAAATAAATTATTTATGTGAAAAACACTCAAAAATATTAA
>JAAAKG020151184.1:0-31389 GCA_010014905.2 Druon quercuslanigerum
TGCCGTTAAATAAAAAATGACACAACGATATAAACAAAAGAAAACATCCTTACGTAATATGTGAACGATCCCTAACTCGATTTTTGTCATTTTAATCGTCATTTGCGTCAGTCTTTTTTTCTAGCAAAATATCTGTAGTTACAGTTGAGTAATAAACACAGAATTATTAAGCTTGTCCGTGAGCACCAAATTCTATCAAATTTAACTTAAAATATAAACATGTTTTTTTGTAAATCGGATAATGAAACTCAAAAGTACATTTTGACAACAAAATCGCCATCAGAGATATATCATACAAAAAAATTGCGGAGTAAAAAAAATATATATAAAGCATGTCGTTCTTTGCTCAACAGGTTTCTATTTGATGCTCAGGCGCTTATTTGCGATTAGAATTAATTTTTTTTTATAAATATTAAAAAAGGATAAACATAATTTTCCTCCCGTGATTCGTGTAATGCAGTGATATTTAAGTCTTATTGAAAAGTTTCCAGAATGTGCAATATTTGTCTTATCTTTTGTAAATTTCTAACCTACGCTGTACATTTTCTCGAAGATATATGCAGAAATAAATAGCTTTATTTTAAAAGGAAAAAATGCACTGAAATCTTTATTAGAAAAAAGTAAAAGTAGGTATTATTATTATAAATGTTAAAAAATTTAAGCTCTATTGAAAGTATCCTCGAGAACATCCGCGAGGATTTTGAGACTCCTGGAGGAAAACAGCGAGTCAGTCAATTAATCCTCATGGCTTTCTCCGTGCACAAAATTATTGGGAAACTATTCGACGTCAGAATAGACGATCCTCGACGTTAAAAATTATTTCCTAATTTGCATAAGTTACAGCTTTTAAACTTTTTAAAGGCATGCGCTCTTTTTCAACAAACTTCTAACCTTAAATCCGCTTTGCAAATTTAATGTCGAATTTAATTATTATTTCTTATTTTTAGAAATGCCCCTTTTGGATTTTAAATTTTCAAATATGATACAATATACTTTGGTTATTATATATGAAATTCCTAATGATAATATGATTACCACTTTAGGTACTAAAGTTTTCCTGAAATTTGACAATCAGCCTTATGTATTTTGAGGCGCTGATTACGAATATGATAGTGAAAATTGGTGGAAAATTGATTTTCATGGTGAAACCATTAAAAATACCGAAAAAAATCACAGTTTTTTTGCGTTTATCTCAGGCAATATGCAAAACTTAGAAAAATTTATCAGACAAAAGTTGTAGATCGCATTAAAATACACATTTTTTTGTTGTATTTTTTATGTTTCGTAATTTTTTTAATTGCAATGCAAGTCTCACTCCTGCACCTTTTTAATATCTAGTGGGGGAGGGGAAGGCACCCCTGTTACTGGTCACAGAAATAATGTAAGGTCGCACCCCTACCCCTTTTCCAACGTCTTGTGGGGGCGGAAAGGAGCCCCTGTGATTAGTCACAAAAATAATGTAAGGCCCACTTCCCCTTTTCCAACATCTCGTGGGGGCGGGAAGGCACCCCTGTGATCGGAAATCGATGTATCTCTAATTTTCTAAGAAACTATTACGCGCAGAGAAAAATTCTTTGAAAAAGAAATATGTATTTTAATGCAGTCTACAACTTTGTTCTCAAATATTTTTTGAAATTTTGCATATTGCCTGAGATAAAAGCAAAAAAAACAATGGTTTTTTATGGTTTTTTTATGGTTTCACCAAGAAAATCAAATTTCCGCCAATTTTCACCATCATATTCGTAATGAGCACGTCAAAGTACATTATTATACGGAGTTTTAACAAAATCGGAGGTTCTAACTTTTCGAAAGTTTATCCCAGAAATATTTGGAAAATATCGAAAAATACCTCTTAATTTGTTCCGCAAACCACATCGTTGAGGTTAGAGAATACTTCATTTTAAAATATTCAATACCATCATTCTTTGCAGTTTTCGATATCACGCTTACAATTTCTCGCAAACCGTGCAGAAAACCATCCGGCATAGGTTTTCTCGAATAGCATGTGAAGTGCTCGCAATTTTATGGTCGCAGTCTGCAGTGACTACGAAAGGATCGACATTTTATGTCTTGGAACTTGAAAATATCATTTACACAGTAAAAAGCCCATGAGACAGAAATCTTTGGAGAATATGTCCAATATTTTATTTCCTGCTATTTTAATGCGTTTTTAAATCGAAACCATCCTTGTCTGAAATATAAAATATTCCACACCACACACATTAAACTTCATCCCAGTTAAAAAAAAAAATTAATCTTAAATTCTCTCCCTAACGGATGCTAAATTAGGTCCCATTATTCTTTCGAATAAGGAAACATATTTCTCTCGTCTCTTTTCGAAGTTTTGATAACGTTCAAATCAATGGCCTAATCAACACAATGAAAGATGCGTGTTAATTATGTCGGGTCATGGTATATCTCAATTATAGTAGATAGTACTCTTCTCTCAGGTAACAAAAGCTGAGTAGGACTAGATACCTACAAAGGATATATTATCACGTATAATGAAAGGTTATCTCTGTATAATGATAAGCCTTTGCCGACGATCAGCTTGTGCATGTGGCGTCAATGAAGAGACACAAATGCGGGTTAGTTTCACGACTGTGCTTGTGAAAGGCGAAACTTACGCTCCTCTTCTAAATGACCATCTTGTTAATATACTGTTGGAGCACATTCAGGACAAGGTTATACGTGTATCAAATAGCGAAAATGATCCTAAGTAAACGACATTTAATTAACACCTATACTCAAACGTTTTCCACTACAACTATATGAGAAAGTTATGTTATGCTCAATTATGTATTAGAAACAGTTTTTAAGTATATTTTTTATTCCTTAAACCAACTCGTATTCTTATATAAGGTCTATTAAAACAAGGAAGGATTTGTGGTGCAAGAGTGTGAGTAATAAATTTGCGTTTATTTGAAAAAATTCATTATTCAGCATTTGCAAAATGAAAATAAACGAGCGATTTGGCTGTAAAAATAGCTTTCCTGCCTGTGAGTACCATTGGAACTTTTTTAATGACAAAGGCTAATATTTTTGTTTAATTTGACCGAACGGATCTACAAATTCCATGAATATATTCTCATTTCTCTCACCAACCTTTTTCTAACCGAAAAATTGTTTTCACTTATCACACTCTTCTTTTGTTTTCTTTCTATTCATTACTTCTGTGCCCACAAAATTTGTCTGCAAAATCAAACTTTGTTTTCCACTTTTACGAAAACTTTCTTTTAATAAAGATTTATAATGCACAATAACTGCTGAATTTAGGTATACAAAAATTAAAAATTGATAACGTTTATATTTTGAAGTTAAAGATTTTGAAAATGAGGATTTCAAAGTTTTCAATTAAACGTTCAAATTGAAACAATTTTAGCCCTAAATTAAATAACTTACATGCCAAATTGTACAATTTTCAAATTTAAATCGTGAGCCTTTAAGAAATTTAAACTAATATCTCACTATTAGAAAATGTTAGAATTTACAAAACAACAATCGGATATTTAAACCAAATTCAATAATAAAATGTTCTTGAGACAATTTTTAACGTAAAGCTATAAAGTTTATGAAAATTCCCAAACAACGAACAAATTTACAGCTAAATGTATTAAGACTGATTGCCAAAAAGTTGACCACTTTAAATCCCAGTCATTTTCCGCTTTCCCTTTGAACATGAAATTTTTTCAAAAGTTACCTTAGTAAATTAATTATATGAAAGAAAAATTTAGGAAAGTTTTGAAGTTTTAGACGACTTTATTTAGAAATTAAAAATAAAAAAGTACGCGAAATTTCTTGACACACACCTGTCCCAGACCACAAATTTAAAATGAAAAATTGCTAAATAATACAAGTACAATTTGTTAAATATCTGAGATTTACACATATTACTTACATCAAATTCAAAAATATGAAATTGAAACGTAATGTTCAATATTTTAAAGTTGATGTTTTTAAAATTGGTTTCAAATCCTAGCAAAGAAGTTTTTATCTCGTCATGTGGCATGGCTATTTTAGGATAAAACTCGAAAAGAATTATTCAAACTACTCATAATTCGGGCTAAAATTGTTCATTTTATTTTTGAAACAATTTTCATGCAGTTAAAAATCGATTTGTCAAACCAGATTCCATATAAATGTTTATAAAGATCATTATTTTAACGTTATATTTATTATAAAATGTCCAGCAAAGACTCATATTAATTTTTCTTACCATAAAATAAGAGGGTAATTTTAAACGCTAAAGTCATAATAAACTAAAACATATAAATGGGAATTTTTCTACTATTTTAAAATATTTTTATCTGTACTGAATATATTTTTAAAACCTTTGGCAAACGTGTACAATTTATATTCATTACAAATGCATTTATTGATCCCTTAGTTTTATATTTGTATACAATCTTTGATCACTATGATGATTGTTTAAATTTCTTTGATTATTAAAAAAGTATATTTCAGGTGTTTTGGAATTTTTATTCTTCAAAAATCTCATTATCTGAAATGGTCAACTTTTTGACAATCCCATACAAAATATAAATTATGAACAAAAGAATTTATAATTATATAATATTTCAAGATTAAATTTTAATAATAAAATGATTTTATCATGAAAGCGTTTTTTTAGAAATTCCATATTTACGAAACCGAAATTTGAAGCATGTATAGTGGTATAATATCAATCTGAGTGTAAAAAATCTAGGATTTTATTTTACGCAATTATTATATGCCATCAAAGTTTATCCCACATAAAACGCAAACGATAGCTCCCTTATAAAAAAACAAGTTCAATGAAAAATTATTTTAAAAATGGTGAGTTTTTACAGAAAATGAATTTTTTATATTTTTAATAAAATCGCTATTATTTTTTAATTGTAAACCTGGAAGCTTTCGATATAGAGCGATAAAGCTCACCATAATTCAAGAGGAAAAACCAAATTAAATTAAATTAAATTTAAATTATAAACGTGTGTTTGAAAATCAACTTCAAAATTAAATTGCGCGTAACTTCGTAGATATTTTTCTCTCTAAAAATTGAAAAATACGTGTCACCTGATTAAAAAAAAAAAAAATTTGTCACAAATAGATTCAGCAACGTGAATAATAGAACCTCCATAATTAAAAATGTATACGTTAATTTATTTTATAAGATATTTGCTCTCTAAATCTGAATCAGCGATAAGTATACCGCTAATTCAAATCAGCGTATATACGCTGCTAAAACATCGAAATTAAGCTGCTGATCAGAGAAGTTTCACTGATTAATAGCTAAATTTTGCTGATTTGCCAACGTATATACGCTCATTGGAATTAGCGGTATACTTATCGCTGATTCAGATTGAATTTATTTTATTTATTTATTTTAAGACTAATGGCCATTATAGCAATGTTGTTCTTAAGAAGAAGTAAAAGCTTTAATTTTTGCTGTAAAATATACAAATTTTTGCTGCAAAATAGAATATTCAAATATTTCCTGCACTAACTATCAAAGTCTGTGCTTTATCTTTCCCGTAAAATTACGTATTTCTGAGTTACGAGAATGTAGAGTTTCATATAGGATATAAGGAAAGGAAAAATTATTGAATTTTTAGGACGAGATAAAAGAGGAGAATTCGCATCGAATTGCCGTAACGCTGAAAAGATTTAGCAGACTTTACGATTCGAACAAGGGAATTTATATGGCGACCCGTTATAGGCATCGTACGCGTGTACCTTTTGTTCCATACTTTAGTTTCGTTACATAAAATAGAAGTTTGCTTCATAATACCTTTCAAATAATTTTGAAAAAGAGTCGATACTGACGACTATCGAACGTAAATAAATGACGACGTTAAACGGATTTTATTTGTAATGATTAAATAACTTCTTTTAGATTAAAAATTTTCAGTCAGAAAATAAGTCTTTCCATAGAAATCAATTTTTAATTTATAGTTTCTATACCAATCATTTTTACTACTGAAACAAGATTAATGTGAAATTACGTAAATTTTATACATTTAAACACTTACTATTTTTCCTGTGCAAAATACTGACTTGGTCAAATGTAAATTTTGTATTTGGGTACTTAGTGAACTGTAATAATGTAAAATATGTATTACAGCTCATCCAGGGGATTAGAAAAATTATGCAACCTAATGATTAAGTTGGTTTAGTACTTGAGATTTTATCGACAGTTAACTGTACAGTGTACATACATGCTTCGAATGTATTAGTCCTTCTTAATAATGATCAGTATATTCACGAAATTTGCTTTAATTAAAAAACCACCAAAATACAAATTTTATGTGAGGAATTATTCAAAATAAATACTGCTGTGAAAAATTTATTTTGAGCATACTAAGGAATAAATGGATATAGAGAATAATACATTTCTAGAATAATTTGTAAGCAGATATAAACTAAATGTAAAATTTCGAGCAATGCATTTAGTCTGATTTTTAGTAGAAGAATAAAAACTGGAATTGCTGCTGCAGGAAAGAAGTTCGGTGAAAAATGAAAGAATAGAAGTGCCGCAAGGTAAGGTGCTGAATTACAATAGTACTATACTGCTAAAAGTACAAATAAGGGAGTATCTTGAGTCCTTTTCACGAATGGAGGAAAGTACCCCTATCTAAGTGCATTGCGATATTGAGATGTAACCCACGTTTTCAATATAAGGGTTCTTCTACTCTACCCTCGACCATTTCCACATTCAACTTTCAACCCTCTCTCTTCCAACAAATAGCCACACATTAATGTGCAAGATGAAAATCAAAACTTGAAATAACAAAGCTATAATATTAAAATGTGAACTCTTAATTACTTTTATTTGTATTTAATAAATACTGATTATGGTCCTCTACAAAATGTTCAGTTCGTTTTTTCAAATTTCTGTTCCTATTGACTTAAACTTAATATAAGAGCACCTCAAACGTCATTAGCGTTAGGTGTCCCAGCCTCACTTTGTACAAGAAGATACGGATTTTCACCTTTGTTTTGACAATTAGCCGAAAAAACATCTAATGATTCAAGTTTATTGCAAGTTTTAAAGAAAACAAACTTTAATTTATGCAAAATTTTCAAGCCAAACAAATAATATTGTATAAACCTTAACGTCTACCCCTCGATTTTTGCCGTTTTAATCATCATTTGCGTAAGTCTTTTTTTTAGAAAATATTTGTAGGTCAAGTTGAGTAATAAACGCAGAATGATTAGGTGTGTCCCTGGTCACAAAATTCTATAAAATATAACTTAAAATATAAACATATTTTTTTGTAAGTCGGGTAATAAAACTCAAAAGTTTTTTTTTTTTTACAACAAAACTTTCATCAGAGATATTTCTTAAAAAACAGTTTCGGAGTAAAAAAAATATAAACCATTGCGTTACCTGCTCAGCAGGTTTCTATTTAATGCTCAGGCGCTTATTTTTGATAAGAATCTATTTTTTTTTTATAGATAATAAAAAAGGATAAACTTCATCGTTTTCTTGTCGTCGTTCGTGCGATGCAGTGCTTTCGCGTGCATCTGCGCACGCTCGATGATCAGAAGGGCTGGTTTGTTTATTATTCCCTAACCTACGTTTTCAAATAGAGATCAAACGTCGTAATGAAAAGTTTCCACAATGTGCAATAGTTGTTCTATTCTTTCATAAATTCGTAACCTACACAGTATATTCCCTCGAAGATGTGTGTAGAAATGAATAGCTTTATTTTAAAGTAAAAAAGGCATTCCGATCTTTATTAGAAAAAGTAAAAGTAGTTATTATTATAAATGATAAAAAGTTTAAGCTCTTTGAAAGTATCCTCGTAAAAATCCGCGCGGATGTTGACTCCTCGAGAAAAATGTATAATGTCATTCAAAACAAGAAAGGGTAACTATATTTTAGATTTGACCTTCCAATTCGCATATTTTTCCAATATATTTAAATGTAAAACAATTGCATCAGAAAACAAACTCTAAATTTAGTTACGGCTATCTTATTTTACGTGTCAGTATATGTATAGACAAATTGAAACTAATATATTAATTATCTTAATTATAAGTTAGAAGACAGTGAATGTGAAGGTAAAATGAACGTATTTATTTATCGATTAACTTATTGAATCTGGCATAACAAATAATTTTCTTACCCGAAAGAGTTTCAGAACAATAACAATTTTTCATAAACCACATAGTCTGAAAGCCCCAACTTTTTCTATAATAAAGCTACTTGATATTATTTAAGCAAATTGAGAAAATATTTTATTGTCATGTTATCTGAGAATTTATTGATAAAATAATTTTCTCTGAATCCCTGAAGGATATTTTTTCATTGGATCATAAATGAAACACACGTGTAACGTTTCCTTCCATCAACATTCATCGCACCTTTTTCCTTATAAACAACTGGCAAAATAAACGTCCAACTTCAGAAAAGGGCAGACTGGCGCCGAATAGGCGATCCCTTAAATCCCACCCTTCTCGAGAAATCATGATTCCGGGGGATTTCGAGCTTGGCCGAGGCCATCATTCAAGTAACCAGAGGGCCGTAACGAGAGAAGAAAAGATGGATGGCTATTGTTGATTTAGAGAATTAGGAATATTTCTTCCTGTCAAATATTGAAATTCTAAACCTTTCACATGAAATTACATCAAATTGGATCAATTTATCCTGTGCCATTGAGAATAACAGCAATTATTTTCTTGAATCTATTTAACTTTAAATAAACAATCTTTCCCAAACTAAACAAGTTTAGAGAGTAAAAATGTGATAATTTTACAGAGGTTCATGGTAGAAAAGAAGCACGGAATAACTGGTCAGTAGAAAATTCGAATGAATATTTCCAGTATTTCTTCTCGATCTGGACATCATATTAAAGTAGCTGACAATAAAGTGTTGTGCTGATTTATCGATTACTTCCTAGAGGCTTCTTCCGACCCTCAGTAATAACACTATGGCACCATGATCATATCTTCGGTTTGACAAAAAAAGAACATTCTAGATAGAATCAGAAAGTACAAAAAAGGTTAGTCTTAACGAACGGACGTAAGAAATTTCTCGGAATTCTATACCTTCCATTAGTACACAATATCAACTATTGTTACATACCACAGAAAAATGATTAAACACGTAAAATTGTGTGCAAGCCATCATCATAAATCAAGTCACAATCATGAGAATTCAAGTTACTTACTTGAATGAAAGTCAATCGCTTTATGCACGTAAAATGAAATTTGTAATTAAAGACAGAAAGGCTGTTGATATCCCGTCAATCCTTAAATTGTTAGTTTTGGAGGCGATTACGTAACCTACTAATAAAATACGATATAAATAATAAAGGGAAGGTATCGAAGTTGCCAACATGTATTCATTGGACTTAACCTCAGGTTTAATTTATAACAAAACTTTTCACAAATGACGCACATCTCCAACATATCGAGTCTAATTTTTGGACGTATACAATTTTAACAACACAATCCTTTTGTTTTATGTGGGTGAAAACGTACCGAGATCTACGAGTCAATCGATATTTTTACAAAGTGTTCGCGCATCAACGTTCGCGCACGCCTTACTGCTAGCGCAGATAAATTACGGATTGCACGACTGAAAATCATTCGAAGGGTAACATTCCTATCACATTCTTCCAATATAATGGTGGAAATTAATGGTTTTACTTAATTTGAGATAAAAATGATATTCAGTTATTCTTAAAAGAGATATTCTTGTATTGCTGTGTAAGTGATCAAAAAAGGTTTTTAAAAATCCTATCCTTTCGCCGGCCTTTGGCATGATTTTAATTTTGTAAATAATCTGGTGGGTCAATACATATCTGCAATTAAATAAACTGAAAACCAAGATTTTTAACATTTGATACTTGCAATTTTTCAATTTTCTCTGCATGTAACATAATTATCATACGTCTAAAGTTTAAAATTTTTTATTTATTGTTTTCATATGAACGATTTAATATTTTATACTCAATATATCGACAATAATCAATTATTTTTACTGTAAACAATTTGAAACAAAAGACTGCAATTGATTTCAAAAGATTTCAAAATATTTAAAGAGTTTGAAGAAATTACGTAGTACAATTTCTAAGAGCCTCCTAATGTATTTAAGGGATTTCAAAATATTTTAAGGAAATTTACGAACTTTTAGTTATTTTAAGCAATTAATAATGATTTCCGCGGTTTCCAAAGAATTTTAAGGGATTTTAAGAGAGTTCGAAATATTTTAACAGAAGTCACAGGATTTCCAAGTATTTTAAAGGATTTCAAGAGACACCGAATTACGTTTACGAATTTTGAAGAAACTTAGAGGATTTTAAGGGGATTTCGAAGATTTCAAGGGGTTTTAAGAGATTAAAAGGGATTTTAAGGGATTTTAGTGGATTTTAAGAGATTTTAAGATGTTTCGATGATTTTACGGGACTTCAAAAGATTATAAAGAATGCATGGCATAAATTTAAATGCATTAAAGAATGTTGTGTTTAAATTATGAAAAAAGATTCTATGCGAAAGCATCAGGAAATAGAAAAAATCTGTTTGACAATCAAAGTGGAAAATTGACGTTCTGAAAATGTGCGGCATTGACATTTTATAAAAACCGTTTTTTTGCGTGAGGTTTCGTAAGATTTCAAAAGTATTTCAGAAGATTTAGTGAAACTTTAGAGGATTTCAGAATATTAGAAATGATTTTACAGTATTTCGCGGAATTTTAGTTTCTTTTAAATGATTTTAAGGAATTAAAAATATTTCAAGGGGTCTTGTAATAATTAGAATTATTTAATGCAATTTAAAGCATTTTAATCGATTTTTAGATATTTTACGGGATTACTACGGATTTTAGAAGATCAGAATTGATTTTTGTAGGGGTTTCCAGATTATAAGCGATTTCAATGATTTTAAAAGAGTTTACGTAATCTCAAAGAATTTTTAAGGATTTCTACAGTTTTAAAAGAATTTTGAGTAATTTCAAGGAAGATAAATCATTGTAAAGGTATTTAAAAAGATTACATATATACTTGAAATAAAATATTACATAATACAGAATGAATAAAACAAATAATGATATAATGTCAATAATGGTATAAAAAGTAATTTCATAAGCCACAAAACGTTGCAAGTAACATATTTGTTTACAATAATTAAAAAGAGGAAACTTACTTAAGAAATTATTGCCCCCCCCCCCTCCTAAATAAGGACAGGTAAGATTTTCTGGAACCCTTTCCCAAGTAGCCTTACATAATCAATGGGCACTCCTTTACATAAATGCAAAAGTTTAATAATAATACGTTAAAATTCCACTTCATAGGTACCACTTCTTGGATTGCTCCTAAAAGAATAAATAAAAAATTTGTTGAAACTTGTTTAAATAAGATTTGAAAACATACATTTTCTCTCAGAAACATAAAACCAGCAAATTTGCTTTTTTCTTTCTCAGAATATTTTCTTATTTGTTTGCAAGGCGTGTAGTTTAAGCTTCTGTATACAAACTTAAAACATTTATTTCCATGTGAATATTGCAGCTGTCGCCATGTAAACTAGAGGATACATCCTTTTTCGGGTTTAAAAAGGGTCGATAGCCCCGGGTAAAAACTATTCAAAGACCGTTAATGTATGTTAACAGTGATGCGTGATGAAACGGAGGACAAAATTTTTTGTCACGGCCGACCATTAACTTTCAAACGATTTAATAACCGTCGATGATAAGCACTTCATAAATATTGAAACTCTTCCTCCCCACTATTAGGATTTTTATACCCTCACCTATTTCACATTATTTACTCGTGCAGGACGCATCGGTAATAAAGTTATTTTTGCTGCACACGGTAATCTGCCGCCGCCAAAAATATACTCGTGTATATCTGCCACCTGTGATTTAGGCAACGAAGCTCTGTTTTGAAAATTAATTTGGCAAAACTCTATTTTTCTGCCATAAACGAATGCAAATTTAATCCTGCCACAGGGACAGCACATTCGACATAAAAATGAATGTGTTTAATCCATTTAAAATATTGTAAATTGAAAATCGTGCGCAGGTAACAAATAAATATTTTTTTTTACATTTATTTCAAAAAAGAATTGTTGTATGCACGCTACAGCATGCAAGAATTTTTGCATGGAATTTTAAAAAATTTTATCGAAAGTCGCCAAATTACTAAACTAATAACTTTACTTTAACCAACTGGTCGAATTTTTAAATGAAGAACAAAAAGTATAAAATTAAACCAAATAGTAGAATTTTCAAGCTAAAGAGAATTTTTTTACAGTGAAATTATCAACGTGCAAAGTTGAATTTTCAACGAAATAATAATTTTCCACCAATAAAGATAAAGTTTCAAGCAAATAGTTTAATTAAAAAAAATTTAGACAAAAAGAAAAAAGGCAAAATGTTATAAGACAGTTGAATTTTTAACAAAAAAATATGGCTTTTCCTCTATAAAAGATATATTTTCGATCTGCAAGGACGAATTTTCGATATAAAAAGACTAGGGGTTAGGATATTTGAATATTTAACTAAATATTTGAATTTTTAAGCCAAAAAGGCGATTTTTTTAGAACACTGTTGAAGTATAAGTCGGCAAAAGTATAAGTTGAATTTCCAACAAAAGAGGTCGATTTAAACTAAGAAGTACTAATTTTTAACCAAATGGTTGATCATTTTCAACCTAGAAATATGAATTTTCAAACAAAGAAGATGACGTTTCTATCATAAAAGATGAACTTTTAATCCAGAAGTATGAATTTTATATCCATAAAGGCGAATTTTCAGCAAGCAGTTAAATCTTCTTTTCATTAAAATATATTATTCATTCAGCATTAAAACGAAATAACAAGATAGAAGGAAGTTTCTTGGTTACAGGAGAAAAACGAAAATTTGAATTTGAAGTTAATCGATTTTAAATGTTTGAGACTTGAAAATTCCCAAGTGTTAAGGATTCTAATGTAAACAAATTAAATTTTTAAATTCGAATTCTCGAAATAGGATATTATTCGATTTCAAACGCTATTAATAAGCTGAAAGAAATTTTATAGCAATGCATGCTATTTCAATATTCAAAATTGATATAGTTGATTATGAGTTGGGGAAATCGTGTAAATCTAAAAATTATTGTTAACGTACTTACGAAACTTTACAATGAGAATATGAAAACTTAATATCTTGAGAATAAGAATTGGTATGTTTGATAGCAAATAACAAGAATTGATAATGATATTATCAAATAATATAAAAGCAATTACAGAAATTAATAGTTAGAGGTACATAAGTTAATACAAATAATCTACAAATTAAATAGTCAATGAGAAAGTGAAAAGAAATACGAAATATTTTTATTCTCTGTAATAGACGCTAACAGAAATCGTAAGCGTCAGTTGAGGAAATTGTAAATCACTATATCAAAAAATCCGAATAGCTAATTGAAAAAAAACCTAAATGCCTATAGATATTTTTGAATTTAATTCATACTCCCAGTTTTGACCCTATTAAAAAAGAATATTTTTCTGTTTTTACTTTTAATTTTGAATGTTTCTGAGTCTATATATACCATATATTTGTCTAAAGATAAAAAGTACAGTCTGATGCATTTATTTTTTTTTAAAAAGATGGAATATGTAAAATTCTTTGGCGGAAATAAAAAAAAAGTATTTTCAAATATTTATGTGAACACGGAAAAAATTTATCCGTAACAAAATCACGAGCTTTAGCTAAATCTCGCATGAGGGATAAAAACCAAACATTAAATCCTTATTTCTGTGAAAAATGTATGGATAAATTTGGAACTTTTTTACGAACAGTTCGAATTTCCTATGAACAGTTCCTGAAAATTTTAGACTCAAATATAACTATCTAAATTTTTTAATTCTGCGACTTAATTTATATTTATTATAAATTCGCACAACTCTGAGGATTTGAAACCCTCGAACTGCTGACAAGACAGTTTCTAAACATAAACCATGAGTGCGTAAACACGCGCAGCCATCGAGGCTGAACAATGTAGGTGTAATAAAACTTTTAGCCACTCATCCGACCAACTCAACCAATATTCGCGTGCACATGCGCACCGAGCGTTTGGAGGAGTGTGGGCGGGACACGTAAAGACGAACCTACGTCCTAGTTCCCAGATTTGTCGGGCAAGCTCGTGAGTGCTGTGAAACTCTTTTCTTCGCAATCACTCACAATATTTTTGTAATTATTTTCGGTTAAGATAGTTTGGACATGTTGAGAGAATGAAAGAGGAGCGAATAACAAAACAAGTGTATCAAGGTAAAGTAAATAGCAACGTGCCCAGAGGCAGACCGCGGAAAGAATAGTTAGAGTGTATGAATGATATTCTAGTTAGCAGGGACAGAAAATTATAAGTTGATAATGTTTAAAAAGATAATTCCATATAATAATTACTCAAAACTGTTCATTTGGATACATGGAATTAATTGAGGCTTTCTCATTCGATCATCAAAGTTAAGCAGCCCTATGGGATATACTTGGGTGAGGACCGTCATACTAAGCCGCCTTGAACTAATACATGTATTCCAATGAGTTGTCTTTACACTTTTTAATACATTTTTTGAAAATCCTGATTCTGATCAGATATTCGCTATAATTTTTTAATATTTACTAGATTATCAGGGCTGCTATAACTATAATTGTTTACTTTCTTATGTTGTCATGCCAGAAGGCAGGCTATTTTATCGGATTATAAGATCGTCTCGTAAAATTCTCTCTCATTCACGGCTTTTATATTACAGCCATAAAATTTTGAAATATTTAAAAGTAAAATTGTTATGAAATATGTAATATGAATATTTTATATTGAAATTTTGAATTTTTTGAATTTAAAATTATCCGGCTTACAAAGTGAAATGTTACCAACTTTAAGTTTTGTGTAGTGTTTGAAATTGTTCAAATTTAAATGACCTGGTTATATAATATTTATCAGCTTAATGGGATCGTAATTTAAATGCTTGAATAATACAGACTGCCATAATTAATACAATTTAAGCGGTGATAATTAGTTTATATTTGAAGCATATTCACGTATTATGGTTTATTTTAGATAATTTCATGCACAATTTCATTGTGATTGTTCACAAAAAATTACTAGAAAACATGAATAAGAGAACACTCTGGTGCTTCTTCTTTGCAGATAAATGCTATTCACATTTTTATTTTATCATTATCTCAAAAAATTTTGCACATTTTTCTTTGTTTCAGTTTTTCTTACTCGGTTTCACGCTCTGTGGCAGATGAAAAACCGGAAACAGACTCATGTGTTATTTAATATTCAGGAGTCTGGCATTTAATGTATGTAGGTATAATATTTACATTTCCGAGACAATGAAGAGAGAGCTCTTTATCAAGCACATCAAATTTAGCACGGAGAGTGGAAAGGTCAAATCCTGAAATTAATCTCAAAGGTAAGGGAATTTATGCACTACTCATATATAAAATACAATCCTGAAAGCACCCTTAAAAAAAATAAATCAGAGATGAGTTAGTTAAACTTAAATGATAAATTTGTTGTTTTGAAAATAGGGAAGTAAATCTCTATTAAATGTGCGTTGAAAGGGCTTGTGATCCGGAAGCATTGTTGTCAAAGCCGCAGATGAGCAGCTCTGCCTTGAAAAGGGTTACAGCCTCTATGTAACGTCAAGTCCTGGTACTTCCTGACCCATCAGGGTTCGATGGCAGCTCAAATAAATGCGACATTCCCATTAAATAGAGTCAACATAAATCATTCTTGGCTTCTGAATTATGTTTTTTTGCTTATCTGCTAAGGTTTACAATCTGGAAGCTCCATTAGTGACGTCAACAATCCAACGAAGAGAAATACTGAGGAACGTTTTATACATTTTATGGAAACAGGTTAGTAGATCTAAAGATTAATGACGACGGAAATAATGTAACATTTTATTCCTCTCTCGAAAGGCATGAATACAAGATTGCGAGCTTTCAATACAATTTACATGAATGAATTATACGAAATGTTGCAGATTAGCTGAGGAAATATAAAACAAATCTACATGGAAGATAAAAATTTTAATTAGTACCAATATTTTTTTGAACCTTCAACTTCCCAAGGATGTGTGTGTTGCTGTACCAAATTACTAAATAATGCTTTAATAAAATAATTATTAATATGTGAACCATACATATAATTGTCAAGTAGGATCTTTTTATAACTTCTATTTCGCCAAGTTACGTTGAAATTGCGCCAATAACACGTAAACAAAATGTCCAATTAAACTATAATTGCATTGATGTTACTGCCATAACAATGAATATTTTATTGAAATTTCAGATTCAGTGGAGCTAGAGTTTTAAATTTGTATACTGATGGCTTGAAAATATGATTACGGAAACCATTACTAGAATTTATGCGCATAAAGATATATAATATCAAATAGCTAACAATATTATTCGCAATATTATTTCTGATTCAATTTGATCCTTGTGCGCTGTGAGTCTCAAATTCTATTCTCACGGATCGCTGCCAACCAAGGGAAGTGAAAGTGAATCAATGAAAATCGTGATACGGCTCATGCTGCACTAGAATGATCAACCTCTCGCAGGGCTTTTACTAAATTTGATTTTACCCGTTGATTGAACTACCACGTCCAAAATAGCTACCACTTCTTTTTAATTTTAAAACAAGTTTTTTCCAAATTTTTGAAATAATAGGAACAAAGATAATAAATTATTTCCTTTAGTCACGGGAGCTTTCAATTTAAATTTTGTTCTAAATTCAAAACTTATCTAGTCTAGATCTGGTGATGATAAACTTTCCTCAAAATAGAAATACCGATTAATACGAATATTCAAAATTTCATACAATTTCTCTTAAAATACAGGGTAAACGCGTTTCGGTTTTTCAAGAAAATAGGGGAATTAATTCTTTTCAATTAAATTACTTCAGGTAACATATTGAATTTACTAGGGAACGCTTTAAAGTACTAACCTTTCAAGTAACAATATTGCAATTTCAATAAAAAAGATAAATTTTGAAACAATTATATAAATTTACAATCTAGACGGTCAATGTTCTAGTAAAGACGACGAATTTTGGAGAAAACAGGTAAGTTTAAAAACAAATAGTTGAATTCTTTACTAAAAAGACGAATTTTAAACAAAAAATGGTAACATTTTAAGTTTAACCCATTACTTAAGAAAATAATTTTGAACATAGTCTAAAACAAACAAAAAATAGGTTTAAGAAAAATAGATAAACTTTCAAACAAGTTGTTCAATGTTCAACCAAAAAACATGAATTCTCGACGAAAAACTTAGTAGCTAATATTTCAACCAAAACAGACGAATATTCGGCAGAATAGTAGATTCCTCAATCAAAAAAGATAATTAATTTTTAATCAAACAGTTACAATTTTAACCCATAAGATGAATTTTATAATCAACCCAAAATATTAATTTTCGATTGAAAAAGACAAATTTTCAAATAAAAAAATTTAAACAAATTAGTTGAATCTAAAACTGAAAGAAATTAATTGTAAAGAAAATATTTGAATCTTGAACAGAAATAGGCTATCAATTTTTAGTTTAAGAGTTTTACTTTGGACCAAAAAAGATTACATTCTCATCAGAAAAGAGATCAATTTTCAATAAAAAAGATAAGTTTTCAACCAAAAAGATTAATTTTCTACCGAAAAAAATGAACTTTCAACAAATCACATGAAATTTCAATCATTCAGTTGAAATTTCTGTACAAAAGAAGATACATTTTGAATGAGACATGAACTTCCAACTACAATAATGACTGTTCAACTAAAACATTTAGGTTTTAACAAAATAGTTGAATCCTCGACCAAAACAGAAAAACACTAGCCAAAAAATATGAGTTTTCAACAATTAATTTATTATCGACCAAGAAAGTTAACGCAAAAGATTAATTTTGTACCAAGAAAGATGACTTTTCTACAAAAAAATTGATTTTTATATCCAAAAAGAAACGCTTTTTAAAAAGGAAATTACACTTTCAATCAAATATTTGAACTTTTAACGAATAAAATTAAAATTTAAAAAAAGATGTTTAACTTTCAACCACGTAGTTGAATTTTGAACCAAAAAAGGAGTTCTTAATGAAAAATTTAAGAGTTGAATTTGGAATTACAAACGATTCATTTTCAGCAAAAAGCAATTAGTTAAATTTTCAGTTAAGAGAACGAATTATAAAAAAATTAATTTTTAACAACATAGTTGAATTTTCAACTTAGCAATAAAATTTTACAACAAAAAATTAATACTGATCAAAAGATGTAACAGTAGGTTTTTTCACCATGAAGAATGAACTAACCAAAAACTGGCCTTTTCTATTTCTATATAACTACATTAAAAATAAGGGACTAAAAGTAAGCGAAGTATACATAAATATTATTAAATATTAATAAATATTAATAAAAATTAATGAATATTAATAAAATACAAATAAATTAAAATTTCAGCAATGAAAAAGTTAGTACAGAGAAAAATGTATTGATCAGCATTCGCTGCAGTATTATGTGGTTGATTGGAATCTACAAACTCAGCACTTTTTCCCCAACTTCGAAAGTACTTTCAGTATTTTAAAAATCGCTGCACGCCCGATATATCGCGACAGTGATTGTGGTGATAAAAGTTTAGCGAAGTTAAATTTGTTAAAACTGATTGGTCCCGCAGCATCCAACATGCTGTTGGCAAATTGACGTTACACGTTCGACTTTCACGACTCGACAGACGCATCTGTTGTCCGATGGTTCGTATCTGTAAAGCGCGATGCATCTATAAATATCTGCTAGTTGCCCGTCGATATAACCCTCGGGCAGCGAGCCTGTAATGCATTTAACGTATTAGTCACGTGTCGGCAGGCTTTTCGCTTCCGGCAAATCGGGATTAAACGTCAACTGTCAAGAACAAAATCCCTGCTAGGCCTACAGCTGCTCCCCTCTATAGCTTGTTTGTTTTTTAAGATTTTTGGGCCCTTTTTCCAGCTACCGAATATCAGGCCTAAGCCATTGAATTGAGCATTGCATCAAAGAAAATAAATACACACAAAGCTGCTATACCCACTGCTTTTTGGTTTTAAATAGGAGAATATGCATGGCACTATTCTCAGGAAAAATCCGGTATATACAGGCAATTTAAAATAATATGCCTTGATATTTTTTCCTAATAAAATGTGACCGATTATTTGTTGACTATTCTTCACAGAAAAATAAGTTTAAAACGTAAATTCGAAATGATTAGGAATAGCGTCACATGTGAACGTTGATACAGACAATTTCATCAAATAATATACTCGAGAATAAACTAATAAACCGTTTTGTAACTCTCATGCGATTAAAATTTCTACGTGATCCCACATGGACAATATAAATGTAAATAAACATTTTTTTAAGTGCTCCAAAAAATTGAAATTGGTGACTTGGTTTTACAAGCAAAGCATTTAAAAAAAAGACATCAAACCATTTCCCTTATTCCCTCTTCAGGCATTTTTTGAAAGAACTGATCTTTCTCTTCAGTGTTTAAGAAACTTCCGTTTTTTCAATTTTTCTTTATATTTTCGGTTAAGAATTTATTACATTGTTCAAAATTGTACTATTTGTTTGAACCTTTAAATAAGTAGTCCAACGCTGTATTGAAAACTTTGTTAAACATTAATTTTATTGATTAAAGATCGAACTACTTTCTTAAAAATTATTTTTTTGTCGTAAATTCATTTTTTTAAAATAAAAATTGAACCATTTCATTATTGGTTAAAAATTGATGTATTTTGTTTTAAATTAATCTTTTGTGGCTGAAAACAGTTTTTCCTGGTTGAAAATTGAACTTCTTGGTTGAAAATTAAGCTTCTTTGTTGAACATTCATTTTATTAGAAAAAGAAGATTCACATATAGAGTTAATTTTCTTGGCTGGTAATTTGAATATTTCATTATTGGTCAGAAAACTATTAATTTCACTTGAAAATTCAAAAAATGGGTTGAAAACTCATCTTTCTTTAGTGGAAAGTAAAACTACTTCATAAAAAATTATTTTAATAGCTTAATATTCGTCTATTTGTTTGAAAATTAAACTATTTTCTTTAAAATTGTTATTATTTTGGTCAAAAAATAATTTTTTTTCAGCTGAAAATTCAATTGCTTCATTTTTGTTTAAAAATAAATATTTTCGTGTTAAAAATTCGACTGTTTTCTAGGGAATTTGAAGTTTTGCTTGCAAAATTTAACAATTTGTGTTAATGTTTTTTTCTCTCTTAAACTAGAAGTCTTTCCTGTTTGAAAATTCAAAACTTTTGTTGAAGATTCTTATTTTTAGCGTGAGAATTCACCTTTTTGCTCTATTCGACTGTTTTTGATTTAAAATTAAAATCTTATCCCATTGTAATTATTAACTTTATATTTTTTTTAGGAATTAGTTTTTTTTATTGAAAAGCCAATGACTTCGTAGAAATTTGGTTCATCATTCATCACTTAGTTGAAAATTCAACTGTCTTCTAAAAGATTCACCTTTTTGACTTAAAAATTAAACTATTTGGTTAAAAATTGATTCTTTTGTTGAAAATTCGCCTTTATTTTTAAATATTTCACTATTTGGTTGAAAATTCAACTATCTGGTTGCAAATTCAACTATTTTATAGACAATTTTATTACTTTATAAAAATTAGATTTTTTTAAATCCTTATTTGTTGTGTAAAAACTCATCTTTTTGGATTAAAAATTCATCTTTCTTAATACAAAAGTTCTAGTTTAAAAATGAGAGTGTCTTCTAAAAAAGTCGTATTTTTAGGTCCAAGATTAAAATATTTAGTTCAAAATGAAACTCTATGTGGCTGAAGGTATTCTTTTAAAATTCAACTCTATCGTTGAAAATTAATCTCTTTTGGTAGAAAATTAATCATTTTTGGGTGAAAATTCAATTATTTTGTTAAGTATTCAATATATGTCGAGATGAAATCATATTAATTTCATATCGAATTTAATATGGGTGGCTATACGTTTATTTTATTTAAAAGAGGTTATTCTCCTACATACAGACATGAAATAATGTTAACTTAAATTAAAGAAATTTCGCATATTTCTAGTGAAAAATTGAAAAGTAAAAAATAGAAAAAAATAAAATTTATTTTCAGTGCATAAAGATTCCTTATGCAGATACAATTTACACATGTGGAAGATATAATGTTTAGAAAATTAAAAGAACCCAGAAATTCCTAATTAAAAATTTTAAACATCTACAAAAGTAATTATTATAATTTACAAATGTGCGAGATAAAAAGTTAAAAAAATTAAAGGAACCCAGAAATTTTGTAGAAATTGTTGATGTAATTTGTTGGCTTTAGGGTCAGGAGAATTGAAACTAGTTAAGTTGTTTCGAACGTTTCGACACACAATGGTGGCCCTCATCAGTGAGTTTTATTAAATCTTATACGAGTTTATAACGATTGCTTCGCATAATGACGTGTTTTTGGTTGTTTTTTTTCCTACTCAAGAGAGACTAGAAAGATTTGAACGTCGATGTTACTTACATTAACAATTTCTACAAAATTTTATTATCGAGGGTAAATATAATCCCCCAGCGATTATTATGAACCCAGAAATTTCCGATTTCAAAATTTAAACATCTAAAATAGTAATAATTACAATTTAAACAATAGACACCTAAAATTTTAATAATTTTTATTTGGAGGTTCTTAATCTTGACAATTTTTTAATAGGACGTTTATGGTTGCAAAAATTTTAATGAGAGCGATAATAAAAAATGTTGATTTTACACATTTTAAATTTGGATCGCTCACAATTCGAAAAATATTAAATTCGAAACGTGTTATAATCTGAAAAAGTTGAAACTTGCACAACTCATTTTCTAAGGAATGTTCTTAAATCCTATTATTTAAACTCTAACTTAAAATGGTCTTTTAAATGTGAATTTTAAAACAAAGCAGTACTTTAAGGCTGCACTTTTTGATTACGATTATAAACTTATATGGAGATTCATATAGTTAGTGTTGTACAATTTGTTTAGCTCTCACGTCCGAAATATTTATATCTCAGAAAAGTTTGCTAAAATTAGTTTTATCACATATTCTGTAACCTTTTAACGCAAATAATCAAATTATTCCAATAAGTTAACTTTCAGCAAGTTGTGTAATTGTTTTAAAAGCAGAGGGTGGTAAGTACGTAATTCAAAGTTGAAGCTACTTCCTTAATTCTATGAAAAATATACATTATATTGCCAGGAGTGCATTGATTATATGTAGTTACTTGTTACTTGATGAAACTCTCGCACTTTCAATCAAAAGTTTCGACGTTGCAGCTGCGTCATAATTTTAGAAAATCATGCATTAAAAGTATGAACAAATTTCCAGGAGCGAATAGTGCCTAAGGAGATAATGTGCTATATTAAATGTTGTTAATATCCGCAGAATATCGGAAAATGATCTTAATAATTCTCATCTCTTCTCAAAGAAACCACCGACAAGCTTATTAAGGAAAGTTTCTCGGCATGAATATTCCATCCAAGCAACAAACTAACTTTTCTCTGCAAGTTGCTTGCAAAAAGTTTAGTTGTTGACATAATATTTTTGCTATGGCTGCTTTCAATATTATTCATCAAACTGGTAGTCATAAATATACTGGTACGAAACTCATATCTGTTCATGAATATAGCACAGTAAATACGAGAGATATTTTTTATCTGAAGTTGGACAAATTTTGCAAGAAATTAAAAACTACAAATATTCGACGTCGTATAATTGTAGATGATAATGGTGTATATTGCTTGCATCCAACTTTAGATAAAAAATATCCCTGGGATTTCCTGTGAGGTTAATGGCAGGTAATGATAAGTCAGGAGATCATAAAATGCATACAGATACTAACTTTCGCATGAACTTATATTAAAAAATTAATATTTAAGTATTAGGGGGCATGAACAAAATACGTTAATGCTTTAGACATTAATGCAGATACCATGCTCTCAAATATTAAACATTATAAATTCCTTAGATTTCGAGCCGAACCATATGGCATTTCCAACTAAATATATGAATTTAAAAAAAAAAAAAAAAAGTTCTACCAAAAAGATAAAATAAATAATAAATAAGTAAAATTTAAAAAAAAGAGGAGATTCTTTAACTTTTTAGTTGAACCTTGAAAAACATAGTCAAATTTTTAAGTTAAATGGCCGCTTTTTATAAAATAGTTGATTTTTTAACAACAAAAAATCAATTTTAACCAAGAAAGATGACTGTTCGGCCACAAGAGAGAAAACGACTTTAACTTAATAGTTGATTTTTCAACTATATAATTAAACTTTAAAAAAGGAGTTGAATTTTTAACGAAGAAGGTGAATTTTCTAGCAAGTGACGAAAATTTAAGAAAAAACATGATTTTTCAATCCGAAGTTTAAACTTCCGGTTGCAAAATATCAGTTTTTAACAAAAAATGAAATAGTCAACATTTCAGTTTGAGAAATTAGTTTTCAACAAAACAAATCAATTTTTAACCAGTTGAATTGAATAAATTTTTAACATAATAGTTTAATCTAAAGTAAATAGACATATTTCTAACAGATTAATTAAAGTACAATAAAAATTGATACATAAAAAAGTCACAAACAAGTAGCTAGGTCTCAGATATGAAAAAATAGCAGCGGATACTGTTGCATTTTCGTAAATAATTTGCGCATATTGAGAAAGAAATGACGAACTCGATATGACAAGCTTAAAACCGTTCATCATATTGTCCCGTGAGTTGGAAATTTATCTATACATTTTTTATAGATATAAGACTTTATTGTTTCATTTTTTTATTCAGTATCCGAAACCTAGCTACAGGTTCGTGGCTTTTTTACGGATACATTTTTTTCGTGTAGTTTTTTTTAATATTTAAACCCAAAAAGGGGAATTTTTAAGAAAATAGTAAAACAATTTCAACTAAAGAGGTGAATCTTTAAAAGATGATTTGTTTACAAAATGTTTCAATTTGAAACCAATTATTTGAATTTGTAATACAAAAATATTGATTTTTAACCAAATATTTCCAAAGAAGATTAATTTCCTATAAGAAGTGACGACTTTTTTAAAAAAAGACATAGATTTTTCACAAAAAAGTTCAATTTTCAGCCAAGAAAATTATTCAAAAACAAATAGTTAAATTTTTTACTAAATAAGATAAATTTTTACAAAATGGTTACATTTGCAGCAAAATAATTAAATTTTCAAACAAATTGTGCAACTTTTAACTAAACGAGGTGGATTCTAAATCAAAAATATAACATTAGACATTTTAACCATGAAAAATTAACTTCAGACCAAATACAGTTGGATTTTCCTATTAGGTTCTAATAATTTAGTTCGCATTTAAGCGACAAATCGAAAAGAGAGGGACAACGGAGAAAGAGTGCACAGTCTGTAATACAAAAGTGATTTTGTAACTCATTAAGTTATTATTGGATTGTATACCTTTGCAGGGTACTTAATTTTATTTAAGTTTCTGATGTTTATTTCCACTGTCCCTCACTCCATTGTTACGAAAGTACTTTCTCGTGTGACCCCCTCCCCCCAAATTAATAACGTAGTTTATGGATGGCCATTATGCCATGCGCAAATTCATCAGTAGTAGGCCATCTAACTTTGGCTATTGACTACCACAAAATTATTTATTTTATTATTCGATATTCTCAGGTGATAACTATAGGAGGTAGATTCGAAAAAATTGCGATCTACTATTCACCAGTGAAAATTGAGAAAACCGTGATCTATATTCAGACTCGAAAGATTTAGACGCGAATGTACTTTTTGAAAACCAATAAAGAGAAGAGTGTATCTTCAAACAAAGAACGATGCACTGTACGAGCTCCTGTAATAAAAGGTTTTTCTTCATCTGTATTGTTAGTTGCATTAATTTTATTCTGTATGACTGAAAATTTTGAAGATGCAGGTGACACGAAATTGTTTATTTAAAGTTTAATTTGCTATTATTTGATTATAATATCATTTTTTATGATGTAAGATGTATCAATATCTTAAACTTCATAAAGAATGTAGTTACCGTTTTTCTTGTTTTACACGGCTGTATTAATGCCATTAGCAATTTTTTTAAGATAGAAAAATTTCGACAAATTCTTGACAGAGTTGAATTCTGATAATAATCACGCCTCGTTGAGTTATCAATATTTTTTATGCAAACTTGCTTCCAGAGGAGAATAAAGCGCGACCCCGGGGGTGCGCTTTAGTCGCACAAAGTCGTAAAGCGTGTCCGAGACTCGACTAAGATAACCTAATGGCCGATCCTGCCTGTTAGGGGAGTACCCAGGGCGATCTTCGTCGAGCGACAATGGACATTCTTCGTTCAAGCGGAAGTTGCGACGCTCTGGTGAGAATTTATTTAAAGTCCGGATAGAGGCGATTATACGTATACAACAGAGACTGTCTACAACTCGTAAACATCAAACGATCAATTTTGTTTATTTTTTAAAACACTGCTAGCACTCAAGATGCCATTTTCGCACGAAAGTTGGGCTAAACTAAAAAAAAGACAATCTTCGCGAAAGATATGCACTGATAGTCTGAGAAAGTTTCTTCAGACACTCTTACGAATGAAAAATCGTTACAGTAATAAAACCCTCACAACATTCGCACGCTTGGAGGAAATGCTGCTTTTAAAACTCGGATCAGATTTTTCTTGGCTATGCAAATTTGTCATACTTTTTAAAGGGTATGTCGCTCAAACTCTCTCGCTTAGTCTGGTGGCTCACTCGGTCGGCTGTGCGGTATCTACCATTCTCCTTTCAGTTCACTTTTGATTTTCTTGCGGTACACATATGGCGATTTTCTGATGCCGAGTTAAACGCGCTACATTCCGTTACTGATTCGGATTTTTAACCTTTATCTCCTGGTTTGGTTTTGGCTCTCACTGAAAGAATTTACTGGAGAGTCACGATAGTTGTGGGAAGTGATGAGTCGAATGACATATACTTGTAGTTCCATGTCGGAATCGATCGTTCCGAGAACGATCGTGGGCGTTGCTTTCGCAGACTACATCTGGGCTATGTTTCCAAAACAATCAAATATTTTTCTGTATATAAAAAGTCACGTGTGCTGATTGACTCGCGGGCTGAAATTTGGATTATGGTTAAAATAGATTAAATTAGATTATTATGAACGTAAATTAATAGAATCTCGACTAGCTTTTTTGAAAATCGGACGATTACGATTTTTGTAAATTAGCATTTTTACTTAATTACGAACGTGTCTAGACGTACCGAAAAATCTCTCTGTGCTTAACGAATTTTCAATATAAATGACCTCTCTTCCAATCTCTCTATGCTTAACGAATTTTCAATATGAATGGCCTCTTTTCCAGATCTATTTGTACCGAAATTATGTTAGGTAGCCACGGCCTTTAATTAATTTTAAAGTGAAAATACGTCGTTCCCTTGCTACCCCTAGCCAGTTCGTCATTAATTCATCAACAAAATTAGTTGGTTAAATTCTCGCATAAAATGGTAGAGTAATAAGTTTAATTATTTTACTTAAAAGTGGTCATTTATTGGAGGTAATGAAAGTAATTATTGCATACGGAAGTATGACCAAGCGTCTGATCAACGTTGACCTTTACTACTGTCGGATACTGCCTGACCAGGCATGCAATGTACATGTAAGTGTGCAATGAGATATACCCTATTCATCCGACGTCTAACAAACGATCAATCCAAATTTTATATTCTATTTCACTTACTAATTCAAATGCATTGAATGTTTCTATATTTGAATATTGACAGCCAGAGACTAACATTTTACGCTTGAGATGGTACGACCCTCTCCCTGTGGTTTCAATTTATCGATTATTTATGCATAACTACAATCCTCAATTATTTCAACGTCCAGATATTAGACCAATATAGCATAAATTGAACGAATGCACTATTTCACTCCAAAAACACGAACATTGATCGGATATCCAAATTATTCTCTGATTAGTTAAACTGCTTCATAAATATTTGCAACGCCACGCAGCAGCATCATATTTACCCATACATTTACTATTCAATCATTAGATTATTTACTAAATCTCTAAATTTACAATTGAAGCTAATATGTGCACTTTATGAGCAAAATCAATAGCGTTCCATATATAAAATTCTGAAATTTCGCCACATATTATCGTGAGAAAAGATTTTTTCAAATAAGCTTTTTTTAAACAATTGATTCGAATATTTGAGATACAGTAACAAATAATAGCGCCATTCGAACCTGTAAAAAATATTACATGGAATAAACGTATTTTCCAATTTTTCGCTTCAACATATTTGTTACATATATTATGAATATAAAATCTATACCATGTAATTATTTATTTATACTACGTCACTAATTAAGTTCATAAAATAATTGTACACACAGACTTTATGACATATTTTTAGCTGCATCGAATAGCGCTATTAGTATTTTCGTTTCTCGAATTTATAATGAATTATTTTAACTATTTGAAAAAATAAATTTTCTTGAAAGATCACCTATCAGTTTTTGTATTTCAGATTTTCTTTGATTCAATTAATTTTTCAGGTCATATTCAATGATTTCAGTACACATTTAGTCCATGGGCCAACCTAGAAAACATGGGTCGGCGATGACATTTCTTTTTTTTTAAATGCATATAACTTTTACTTTTTTTATCCGATCAATTTATGATATGGAGTTAAAGGTTTTCTTTTTCCATACTTTTCCAATAGTATGCTTGAATTGACAAAATTCTTCCTCAATCATAAATTATGAGCAAAAGTCAGTTTAGCATTGTTTTATAGAGTTTCTGATATGTAAATAAACATTTAAATGTTCGCATAATTCTTTGATCCCAGAGGAGTTCTAGATTCTCATGTCTGTATAATTTTTAATGCATTAAAAATACTAAAAGTAAAATCATTTAAAACCTTTTAATTCAAAATTTAAAAATACAGCCATTTAAAATTATAAAATATTCTTTAACCAATATTTAGAGATTGGCATTACGGTTCATTAAAGGAAATTTTCACAAATAAGTCTTTTGATATGTTTCAATAAACCTAGAAAGTGTAATGTTACGCAATCGCCTACCAAAGACTAGAGAACCCCATCCCTTCCGGAAAATTTCTGCAAAAAAATTATTATTTATTTTTCAATCGATCTAAAATTCAAGAAACTGGGGAACTCTATAAATAAGTTGTAATTTTTGTGATTTTGTTATTTTTAGGCTAATAAAAACTCTAAATGAAATAATAATAGGATCCTAACAGATTCCGATAACAAACGTTTTTGGAATATATACAATGAGTTGAGAAAAAAATTAATATAGAAATTGCATGTCGAATTCTTCAGGGTGGTTCAGAAAATTAGAAGTCTTAGATTCTTCAAAATGTTGATTCCGAAATTTTAAAACATTTTCAAATGTAGAACATTAAATTTCGTTCAAAACTAAAGTAGTACGAAAAAAAAGTTAAATCTATGAAATCTGTGGATACCCCTTTATTCTAAAATTATTTGTACAAAAATTAAACGGAACTATTTACCTCATATATCAGGAGCTCTATAATTCAAATAACTCTGATCAGATCTTTAAAGAAAATGAGGGTTTTCAAAAATGGAAGGAAGGGGGCGGGGGATAAACCAAGCTTCCAATGCAACAAAATACATTTTTTTAAAGTCAAAACTCTATAAATAATTTTTAATTTGGAGAGTCAGGGTGTAAATTAACAGGCATTTTCCCACGATAAAATAAATTTCTAATTAAAAATCACTTTTTGTTGTAAAATATCAATATCGCAACACAGAAGTGTCACTACAAAAAAATCCTTTCAAAGCATCACCATAAAGAAAAGTTTGGAATATATAATCCAGAATAGATATAACTCTATTATAAAAAAATTGCAGTATAAAGAAGTCAGTCTTTTATCGTGACTGGTGGGCGATAAAAAGTAAGCTTCCTACAAACTCTCCTGTCGGAATTATTTGCCGCGAACATTTCCGGAACGTCCGCAGAGTATTAACCGTATGCATAATCGAAACCTCTTTAGGTACACCTTTCACGTCGCAATGTTTATTTTCTTTTTCTCACTCAGTGAATCCTGGCTCCTGTATATTTACATTTTAATATATTTTCTCCCGCCCTTCTTCAACAGTCTGTGGAAGACACGTATTAAAAGAATAAAAAACACCTAAAGCACAGTGGCATGGACATAGACTCTGCACATACACTCCCAGGTCTGATCTATGTGTCTCTCTATATGTATAGTAAGATATCTATGTGTCTCCATACACACAGAAGCTGTTGAAATTGTGTATGTAGAACGTGTGGGGACCTGGATCGTGCTTCGCAGGAAGCACGAAAGGGTTTTTATACATACCTGCTGGCTGCATCGAGATACTGCCGAGGGATGAGGTAGAGTCTGTTTATCTCACGTTTCAAAGAGGACTCATGACAGCAAGAGTGAAAGGGGACTATAGGGGAAAAAAGGGACCAGAGACACGAGGGGAGACAGAAATCAAGCAAAATCGGAAAAACGCGTAGGTGCCTTTGAAACAGCCTCTGGAAAGAACAATCGTAGATAAAGTACGACGCCAAGGGGCACTCCGCACCGCGACAAAGTCGACATTGCAAATGAATGCCGACCAGGAAAATTGGAATACATTTGGACTATATGTGTGCGAATGTTTGCGAGACATAAAGGGGTTCTGTATCGCTAGTTCTCTTATCAGGACTTCATTTCCTCAGTGACCATGTACCAGAGCTATTTTCTCTCCCTACTCTATCGAGATCTACTGAAATCCTGCAGATTTTCCTTTCAGGTATATATGTACTTTTTTAAGCCATCCATTTCTACTAAGATCTTTGAGTCCTCGACAAACATGGCGGCCTTTGTCAGTAACTCCATGTGTCAGAATTATAGTGAAGGATCGACAGAGAGAACTGTCACTCAATTCGAATTTTTCAGGTCACGTTGACGATGAACACAGTTTTTTTTAGCAAAGAAAAATTCCAGGTGGTAATGTATTTCTATGGGGGACTTTTATATTGTTGCTGTATCAGAGGTCTGCAAGAAATAATAATGATTTTGAAAAGATTGATATTTAGGAGCAGGGAATTTTTGTATGATTGATTATTTTGTGCTTAAAGCATACATGGAGAGATTTTTTATTGAAATATTTTCTATGCGCGTCAGCTTTTAATACATAGTATAAAGAATACTAAAAACTCTTATAACTTCAAACGCTTGACATCAAATGCAGCAACATTTGCATGAATTTAAGATTCGATTCTAAAATTTGTTCATAAAGTTTTATGAAGTCCTATACAGAGTATTGCTGTTTCCGCTTTTTAACAACGCTGATCGGTTTGGCAGTTTTATGCAACAACATTCAATAATTTTTTGGATGAATTGCAACAGAAAAATTAATAAAACTCTTTTTATAGTAAACAGTTTCCTCTCGGTCAAGTAATTATATAATTATTCAATTCGCAAGACTTGATTGCGCGTAAATATATTTTGGCTTTATTTTCATGCTGTTGAATATTGCAAAGCTTGTAAACAATCCTGTGTTTCATAATTTATATATCGTAGGCAGAAAACGCTTGTGCACACGTAATGTAATGTCGAGTCGCGATTTAATTTCACAGTGCGCTTGGGGAAACAAATTAAGTACAGATACAAGTGAAGCTGCCCTACTAATTTACGCAGATGTAAGTGTCCCGATGCGGAACTAGCGTATTTCGTTGAGATGAATGAGAAACTGGGCACAAACTGCATTTTATAATCATAAATATGAAATATCTTTAATCAAATAAATAACAGAATTCAAGCGTTGAGTAGAAAAAACTGGATAAAATATATTCATATATGCTGAAATATATCTGTTGTAATAACACACATATTCAATGTTCCTATGTTCATATGGTAAGTGAAGAAAACAAAGAAAAAAGTTTTAAATTAAAAATATCGGTCATGATTTACACGACAAATGCCAAAACGGTGAATTCATTTAAAGAAATGTAAAAGTAAAAAAAAATACATTTATTTAATATAAAGAAATTCTTTATGTGAAGCAATCAAATATTTCTTCAATTGAAAGAAATATTCAGATTGAAGGAACGAAAGTTTCTTTGATTGAAAGAAACTTCTTTCTGGGTGAAGAAAAAAAAATGTATTGAAACAAACGAAAGTTGTTACACATTATAAGTTAATTAAAAATGACTTAACAAAATTAACTTGTGAAATACAAGTAATGTATGAGAAAAATTGAAAAAACAGAGTTCATATGTTTCCAGTGATGGATTTCCGATATAGGCCTACATATACTGCAGCCTAGGGCGGCAAAATGTATGGGAGGGGGGGGGGGGGGAGGGGTTTCGGGGAAAACATTTTCGGGAATTTCGGAGCTTTTTTACCCAGATGTAGC